>VCJN01001852.1:0-14039 GCA_006384855.1 Tetraselmis striata
ACACTGCTTTTGCTCGCGCAGCTTTCTCATCGCGGACCGGGCAGACCGTGGTCCGCGATGGGGCAGAGCTAGATTGACGCGGGTGCCCGATTGGCTCGTGGCGCTATCGAGGGTTGTTCGTTCTACCCTCTCCCCCTTCCAAGTCGTTTTTTTTGTCTAGCCTACTGTAGCTATTGCTGCCGCCGACTGAGTTTACCCACCCCTACCCCTCCTTGAGGCTCACAGGCGGTCGTGGCCGGTTGAGTGCCCGTGGGTGTCCCGGAACTTTGGCCGCGGTGTGGGCGGTCGCGCTCGTCGGGTTTAACTGGCCGACCACCCCCCATCACGGATTCGCGTCTTCCGAACCATATACGACACCATAGCAAATTCTGCTCAGATAGAAAAGTTAGCTTAGCCTAAGTAGATGGCCTCGACAATGCGCCGTACACAAAAAACTCGGCCGACCGAGCATGCTACATCGGTGTGAATTTTGGTGGTGGGGGCACGCCCGCAAATCCGCAACTGCAGGGTCGCTACGGCGATCCGGCAGCACGCCACCTGTGTGGCGGCGGCGGCCACGACCCGCCCACCATCGCCGCATATTGGTCTCTTGTTGACGATACGGGGATTTTCGGTGCCGGGAGCTGAGAGTCGGAGGCTGGCTAGGGGCATGAGCATGGGTGAATGGGCCGCGGGATGTGCGCGTCACGCGGCCGCAGTTGCGGCGTGTACTAACGACCGGTACCGCATACCGGCAAAACAATTCCGGGTAGTTTTCGCACTGCGGTACGAGTACCCGCGGGAAGTGATGTGCGCAACCGCCGACGCCGTCGCGTTGCATACCGCCAGGCTGTTGTTGCTCACATGGCTTCTGTGGCGTTTGAGAATTCCGTCGCAGAGCACCTTCCCCTGCTGCCGCCATACACACCGCCAGCTTCTCGACCGCATGTGACGTGGGCACTGTATGTTCGCCGCCATGCTGATGGCCGCAGGATGTGCCGCAAGCAAGTGGCTCTAGATTCCTGCCGTCTCAGCTCAATCTCTTGCGAGTGAGCCACATGCCGCAGCTCAAGAGTGGAGCCCCGCAGCCAAATACCTACTCCACCAATTTGCTGCCAGCAACCCCGCTGGTTCAACCACCGTGGCCGTCACATACTTATCATGCAAGCTTGCAACAATACATTTCTCAGCACCCAGCCACCGCCCGCACCAAAGCCAAGCTACTTCACACGGTTGCAGAAATACATCGATATTCGCCAAGATGGACCCTCGCAATACCCCATCAAGCAGGGCTGCCCTATCATGCGAGCGAGCCCTCCTCGAAGCACTAACTAATGTATGGTAACCAGGCCACCTACACGCCATCACCGCCATACACTACTCTTCCTCGCCCCGTCGCGGTCTACGAAGTGTACGCCACAGAGGACGATGCATCACCAACACCACTACCCGCCATCCTACATGTCCGACCCATCATTATGGCCTTTCAACGACGCCCACTGCACAGCAAACATCTTTTTTGCTCAGGAGTATAGTGCATGGCTTCATTTCACACATCACCGTTGCTGACATGCCTATCAGCATGCTTATCTTAGAGGACTCTTACCCAGCGGCACAAGCGGCAATGGAAGTTGAGCTCCTCAAGCTCTCTGTCTCCCAGCCTAACAAGCTGCCACTCTGAACATTACACGCATGCCATTCAAGACTCATGCAAGACATCACATCCATCGCTAGCGTGCGCCTTGCAGGACTGCCGCATGTCGACCTCGTCATCGCCAGTCCACCGTGCAATGTTTTTTCTACATGACTACAACGAGGATTCTTGACCATGTTGCACAACCATTCTACTCTGCACGTGACATCATCAACAAGTTAGCCAAGCTACAGCGTGGCGAGCGAGCTCAATAATATAATCGAGAATGTACCCGGTGTTGCCAAATTCACACAGTTATGTACAACGATGGAGAGCCATTTCTGCGATAGTCTCAACATGATAGAGACTCAAAGACATACAAAGGTGGGTGTGCAGTGGTGGTGCAAAGGCGAGAGGCTACAGTGTTTTTGGAATACAATAATTGTTTAACACAACGCTTACCACACGGCAGCATTATACAGTACATATACTCGTAGTCTCAGGTACACATTGTACTAGTACACACAGGTACTAACTCGTTGTATATCGTACTCGTATAATTGTCACATTTCTGGCACGCGCACACGAGCTCGGTTCTATTGCTTGATGCAACACTCTGCTGTGGACAAACATCCATGACCAAATTACCCTACAGCGCCACTACCTATCATCCATGCGCTCACCTGCTACAATGCAACAGCGGCTCGATCGTCATCGCTTCTCACCCGACTGGGTAGCATCGCCATACCTTATATACGGCGTCTTCTCAAGTTTGTCTCCCGCCGCGTGGCAGCTATGCATATCGCGAGCACCATGATGGCCGTAGCGTGCTTCACTACAAGTAAGGGAGAAGGGACGGAGCCATGCTGTGATATCAAGACGATGGCAATGGGTTGTTCAACGAACTTACTCGGTGACTCCTCAATTATTAAGGAAACCCGTTACCGCCTTCTAGGAGCCGTTGTGGACTCCAATATTTGCCGCTGGCTCATCGTTGCTATCATGTCAGCACATGTAAAGCTCGAGTCAGCGCACATTAACATCATTTCCGTTTCATTCATCTAGGTGGTTGATGCTGGTGCTACATCGCACATGACAGCCAACCTTTTAGACTTCATTGATTTCCGCACATTCCCTCGACGGTGGATCAGTTGTCTAGGCGCCTATGTTGTGGGAGAAGGCACCATTCACTTTAGTACATGCAGAACACTTTAATACATGCAGGACAACAACGGGACACCAATGCGCATCAAGCTCGAGAATTGTTTGTATGTACCTGACCTCGCAACCAAGACATGCAATGACATATGCCGCTTGTTCAGCATGCGCCATGCGTGGGATCCCAATGCAGCCTGAGAAATAAGTCCTACCTCAACCGGTCCTCGATTTCACCTGCCGGACGACACGACTATCCCCATCCGCGCACGCAATATGCTGCGCTGCTCACACTTCCCTCCCATATTCTTCAACCCAAGCCGCGCCATGCTGTCCAACATGGCCCCTCTACAACGCTGTTTTCCGCCGCTACTGCAGCACCTCCAAACCAACAGCAATCGTGGCATGCCAGACTTGGGGACCTTAGTGGGCGTGGCATGACTATGCTCTCCAAACAAGTCGTCAAGGACATGCCTTCCAGCCAGTGCTCTCTCCCAGTCTGCCGCACCTGCATGCGCGATGATCAAGTCAACTGTCGCTCCGCGCCCCAGAGTATTGCATGCCAAGCCCACTCGCCCTGTTCATCGCACAGTCTACGACTGGCAAAACTTCACAACATCTCTTCAAGGCAACGTCCACTCATGTGGTGCCATCGACTATGCCACCTCTGCCGTATCACTATGTTTTTGCCGCACGAGCACAACCTCCACCAACTGCTTCAAGGCGTGTCGCTCAATGGTTGCTGCTTTGGGTTTCCGATTGGAAGTGTTGCGCATGGACAACGATATTGCATTTCGCAGCAATGAGTTCGTCACTGTTGCAGACGAGTCACACACAACCCGCGTGTATGCGGCGCCTTATAGTCGATTCCAGAATGGTCTCATCGAACGTACCTTGTATACACTGGCGGCATGGCATGGTCCCGTTGCATGCTGGATTATTACATGGGCATGAGTGCTGACTTATGGGTGTTCGTTGTGGCTATTGCGGTTCACATCCACAATCGGACCTATCGTCGTGGCATCGAGGACATCCCGCTCCGTCATCTGACGCGTGTCACGCATGACCTCTCCTATCTCCGCACGTTTGGATGCCCCGCCTATGTGCATGTTCCACGAGCTAATCGGTCCAAAGTGGCACCATCCTCAAAGCATGGCATTTTTGTTTGCTAATCGCCTGATTAGCCAGCCTGGCTGGTCTGGATGCCAGACACACGAATGGTGGTCTACAATCGCAACGTCGCCGTCGATGAGTCAGACCGCCTTGGGCGCTTTAATCATGCACTTCCTGATCAGTTGTTTGCACCCATTCGGGTCTTCAGGAGGGGCCAGCCAGCTCAGTCAATCTTGCTGATAATACAGCTACCATGTAGCCATCTTGGGAGGGGCGGTCAACTCAAGTTTGAGAAATCATCGCAAGAGGGGCTTGCTTCCAGTTGACCATTCTGACATCGACTCCTATGATAGCGATGATATGATGACGACCACAAGCTGCACCTGTACGGCGTCGACACAATCAGCCGAGCCATCAGCACAACCAACACATGTAGCACCAACACCCAATCCATTCACCTCAGCTATTCAAACAGAGACACGGGCCCCAACCAATGAGATTAGCAATACCGAGGCACGCCAATATCACAGTTGCGCGCATCCAATTCCCATGCAACAACTACAACTGTCAACGGCTCAACCCCACAACGACCCACACCTAGAGGACGTCGATGAGGCAACCAATCGTCCGGCCATGACGCTAGTTGAGGCTCACCGCCTGCCGTCATCAAGACATGTTCGCACCATCACGCCCAATGTTATGATTCCAACAGAAGACAATGTGTTCCCAACTCGAGACTATAGACCCCCAGCAACGCTCATCGCATGCGAATCTCTTGGTGACCCCCAGTCCTACAAGGAGGCATCACCAAAAGCAACGGAATGACAGCTAGCAATTCAAGTTGAGTACGAATATGTTGTTAGCCGCAACACACGGGAACTCGTCCTACTCCCTGCAAGCAGAAACGCAGTTAAATGCAAGTGGGTATTCATGACCAAGCATCATGCATGTAGATCGTACCATAGCGCGCTACAAGGCCCGACTGTGTGCCAAGATCTCGAATCCATGGACTAGACTTCACAAAGACATTTGCGCCCTCAGTCAAGTTTACTACTCTGCGAGTAATATTCAGTCTTGTTGCTCACCCCAATCTCCATTGTAAGCATACTGATGGTGACTGTGCATGCCTCTACGCTCCATTGCAAGAAGCCATTTTCATGGAACAACCACATGGATTTGTGAAATTAGACCCGAATGCAGCACAACAAGTCTGTCTACTAAAGAAAGCAATCTACGGTCTCAAGCACGCGCCTAGAAGATGGCGAATTCTTCTGTTTGAATCATCCAATTGCGCATAAACCCATGCGCCGATGTCTACAGAGGCAAGGAAGGCGACACCGACGTCTTCGGCATTATTTGCAGTTTATGTTGGTGACATCCTCATCTCCAGTACCTCACTCACATGGATTGTTGACTTCAAGCAAGCACTAGACACCGCCTTTGACATCAAGGACCTTGGTGCCTGCAAGTGGCTACTAGGCATGGCAGTAAAACGCAATCTGCCAGCCAAGACAATTACAATATATCAGAGTCAGTATATCAAAGACATGCTTCAACGATTCGGGATGCACAACTCCAAACCAGCTGCAACTTCTACCTCAATAAACGACCCTCGTGCACATTTTCCGACCACATATGCAATCATATGCAAGGCAGCAGTATATTTTCTGTGCCAGTGGGTATATTTTCAAAGCCAGTGGGTATATTTTCTTCCTGTGTGGTGCGGCAGACAGGTATGCATATAAGCTCCAGCCTCTAGTCACAGTATCCACAGCTGAAGCAAAATATCTTATTGCACTCAGCATGGCGGCACAAAAAGCTAAGTTCCTGCGTCATTGATGGGTGAGCTGGGATTTCCACAAACATGTTACATTCTCATTGGCGAGGATAATCATGCATGCATTGCCATTGCAGCAACTGGCTGCACTTCAAGACCAAGCAAGCACGTGGATATACGCTTTCAATTTGTACGTGGTGCGCATAGGGACAAGGACATCAAAGTCTACTATCAGTCTAGGTCATCTATGCTGGCGGATACAATCACCAAGCTAGTCAACAATTCTCAATTTCATGCGTTGGCTACGCAAGTGATGAATATAATATGATGAACCTTTGACCTCACCCCCTAGTACAATATCCTTCCAGAAAATAGTGTAGTAGCTACTTATGCCTTCAGTGAAGAGGGGTGTTGAATACACTGAGTCAGATACTGCACGAATGTACTAAATGATCATGTAGGTCCTAGTAATTAAGGACATAGTGATATTATTGGCGTGTCACATCGTAGTGACATGAACAATAGTCACTACGCCACCGAGATATTATGAGAGAGGACTACTCAAAGTCAATTAGTAACTATCACAACTTATCATGACAAGCTGCAACACCAGCGAGCTGCAACATGTACATCATCAGCTGCAACATATAATAGTGAGTTACAAAATCACTAGAACTGCCAGACCATGGCACATGGCGCAGTCATGAAAATATAGAATCTAGCAGTTCTATAAGATGTTGAAACAGTGAGCACACTTGTAAATCACATTACTGCTTCCCATCAAACCTTGCAATCTCATATGATTCTTGTGCATCATACATAAGCAGCTAGTCTAATACTTCGTTACAATGCATGAGCAAGCCCGCTCGCGACCTACATGGCGCCAACCACAGTCGTTATAGGTCAAGAGCTTGGGTTAGAGCGGCACGGTGATAGGTTGGGAAGGGGGGAGGTATATTTTTTGAGATATAATTTTACACGTTTTGAGATATATACTTTTTGGGATATAATTTTACGCCTTTTGAGATATAATTGTAAACGTTTTGAGATATATACTTTTTGAGAAAAAATTTTACACATTTTGGGATATAAATTTTTGGGATATAACTTTTTGAGATATAATTTTATACGTTTTGAGGCATGATTGTACACGTTTTGAGATATATATTTTCTAGTTCGAAATACAATCATCCGGGCCTCTAGTGCCGGGTGCGGCTAGTGTCCTGTATATATGGCTTACTTACAAATCATGGCTGGGATAGGGAGAATGGCAACACATTGCGCTCAACAAGTGCTAGAGGGGGCCGGCCCCTATTTGCCCAGCGCAACTTGCAAGTATCGCAATGCCAGGAACCTTCCGGCACTGCATGCAACATAGGCACTACACATTTCTGGTGCCATGCGAAATTGCAATCGTCGCATGCTAGAATACGGTCACCGGCATGGCTTGAAACTCGGCCGCACTCAAAGCAACACTGCCTGGGAGAATATGGCCGCCCCAGTGCATGCACGCTTCTTGCTCAGGCGGGCGTCCTTGGCCCGCTGTGACTCTAGTCCTTGCGCATGCTTTGTTGGGCGGCCCTTGCTTGGTTTCCGCCCAATGCAATCCAGGCTTTTTTTTGCAGGAACAAAAAACAGTTGCTTTTACAATCCCCATGCGACCACGTCTGGGCATATAGCGCGCCGCAATAAGTCCTCACACCCGCATGAAAAGTGGACAAGCCCCGAAGGTGCATGTAGCGCCACCATGACCCGAAAGCCTTCCACAATGTTCATGTAGCTGTGGATGTTGCTACCATAGGAGCGCCCGGGAGTGAAATAATCCACAGCAAAATGGATGGCCATCTTTCCAAGAGCTAGCTGGCGCTCCTTCTTCGACTGCGCTACCTGGCGGAGGCTGTCAAGCGTCTTTATTGCGCTGGCAGGAGAATCGCATCGGTGAAGCCAGAGGTGGCGATCTTCGCCTTGGACAGCAGCGGCGCGAACTTCAGCGCCCGGCTCATGCCATTATTCTTTGTCAGCAGCTGCGCCCTCCGCAAGGTGTCGTTGGAGAGTTGTGGCGATGTGGGAAGAGGTTGGAGAATCTTGGACTATTTCTCTTACCTGTCAGAAATCTCCGCCAGGAAGCCACCAACGGGGAGCCTCTGCCGCGGAAGCTTCTTCTTCATGCTGGCAAAGCTTGACTCGGAATGGCTGTTGTGAACAGGCAAGCCATGTGGTGTGCTAGCTAAATGCCACTTGTCCCAATTACCACCCCATGTACCCTTAAGGTAGGTCGACAAGGCCTCCTCTCCCTGTGCCTGCCGCCATTGGTGTAGCAGCTGCTTCCCCCTCTAGCATGACAAGAGCATGAATTGGAATCAATGGGTGCGTGTGAGTGCGATACAAACATGACATGTACTGAACATGCTAGAGAAAGGTGCTTACTATGGCCGTCGCGTTGATGGGCATCTTGTGGATGCGCCGCAAGGTGGCAATCACTTGCTGGTACAATTGCTGATTTACCAGTAGCTATCTTTCGATCGCATTCATCGTTGGCGTCTTTGCCAGAATAAGATGCAACGAGAGTCCAGTCAAGCCGCGGGCGTCTGCGTTGCAAAAGCTACTACTCATTGTCCCGGCTGGCGGCCATCGCGGCGTCCAGTGCGCCATCCTTAATGTGGCATGCACGTGCACATCATCGGTGTAAATGTCCCTACCATGCACAACCATCCAAGTTGGGTGCAATAACAACAATAACACCTTAGATGCTCCTGCCCCTCACCATCACAAAACAAGTCATCAATCTCGTTGACAGAAAAGTCGAAATCCTCCGCCATGGCGGCGCCACAGGCAGCGCTGCGGTGGCGAGCGGGTCCGCGCGGGCAGCTTGCGGTTAGGGCGGCCAGCCGCAGCAGCTGAGTCTGCGTGGCCAGCAAGGAACAGCGAGGGGCATGCAGCAACACGCGGTCGGCAGCGAGCACAGGCACGCACCTTCAGCAGCAGGGCAGCGCGGCAGGCAGCGCGATGCCGGCGGGGAGAGCTGCGGTGGCAGGCGGGTCCGCGCAGGCAGCCTGCGGTAAGGGCAGCCAGCCACAGCAGCTGAGTCAGCAAGGCCAGCAGGGAGCAGCGCGGGGCAGGCAGCAGCACGCGGTCGGCAACGAGCACAGGCACGCACCTTCAGCAGCAAGGCAGCGCGGCAGGCAGCGCGATGCTGGCGGGGAGAGCTGCGGTGGCAGACGGGTCCGCGCGGGCAGCCTGCGGCGAGGGCAGCCAGCCACAGCAGCGGAGTCAGCGTGGCCAGCAGCGAGCAGCGCGGGGCATGCAGCAGCACGCGGTCGGCGGCGAGCACAGGCACGCACTGTCGGCAGCAGGGCAGCGCCGCAGGCAGCGCGATGCCGGCGGGGGAGCTCCGATGGCAGGCGGGTCCGCACGGGCAGCCCGCGGTGAGGGAAGCCAACCACAGCAGCGTCTCAAATAAAAGGGGGCGGGCGGCCGGCAGCGAAACGGCGCGTGCAGCCGGTCAAGGCGCTAGGTGAGCCGGCACACCGGGGCTGAACGGTGACGGCTACAACGTGCGGCCGGCAGGCAGACAGAAAATGCAATAGCAAGCGGGCAATATACTGAGTAGAATTACCTCGGCGCACGTTTACGGAGTGCCGCGATGGAGCGGCCGCGACGGTGGGATGCGCCAATGCGGTAGCGGATTCGGTGGCCATGGTCGAAGGTGCCGACCACTACCGCAGTACCGCCCGATCACCGCCGCCCTCGCCCAGCCATCCGGTATCGTCTAATCTAATGTATTACTATTATATCTCAAAACATATAATCCCGTGGACATACTGTCAGCAGATGTAAATATTGATATCTCAAAACGTGTGGTCGACAAGTGGTCGCGCTTTATATCTCAAAAGGTATAAGATTATATCTCAAAAAAAAACCTTGGGAAGGGTTGGTGCGGTGCCGTTGGGTTGCCGGGTGACCGGATGTGTGGGCGGGTGGAAGGCTACCCAGGAAACCGCGGCTCAGCCCGCTATAACGCAGAATGACGTCGCGCGTTGCAGATCGTGTTGCAACATTAATGCCTCCCCGCAGATGTTCCACATAGTATCAGACGAGACCTTCGGGTCTCGGTGATGAGTTGTGGGCCGATGTACCATGATGTGGCGCAACCGGATGCACGGTCGAGGCGGCGGTCAATCCCTCCCATTCGAGATGAAAAAACATATGAAGCCGAATGTACAGAATTCGGAGGCGCGACGTGCACCTCATGTAGCCCATCCCTACACACAAGTGCCCCGCACGGCCGGAACTAGCAGCGGGTGCCTCCGGCCTTACGCAGCCCGTTTCGCGACCTTTGGGCGGCTGGCGAGCGGGTTCCGTGTCGGGGGTGACGAGGCGTGCCGCCGGACGGTGGGTGGCGGAGGCGATGATCATAGGCCGTGCGGGGAGTCAAGGAGTGGCCAATAGTACCTATGCGATACTTCGTATGGGGATATAGTACAGCATTTAGCCAGAAACTGAAAAACGTAATGACGACGGATATTCCTGAAACTCACTCGATAAACACTTGATACATCTTGATACCACACTCAACCTCCTCGCTGATAACGACATACGGCTGCGATTGCCCAAATGCCTCTTCGCCAAAAATGAGCTCGAATGTTTGGGCCATATGGTTAGCCAACATGGGACACGCCCTTCCGAAAATAAAATCGTTGCAGTTCGTGACTAGGCCCCGCATAAAACCGTACAACAAATACAACATTTCCTTGGATTCTGCATTTTTATCGCAAATATGTCCACAAATACTGTCACATGACGGCCCCCCTCTATGACATTTGCCGCAAAACTAAGAAATTTCCTTGGGGGGAGCGCGAACATGTCGCCTTTGATGCTCTTTAAAAAATCGTTGTGTTCAGCCCCGGTCTTAATGACTCCTAAAACCGGCCCAGACGCCGAATTCGTAGTCTCTACCGATGCTTCAGAAATACCTTAGTCGCAGTCTTCCCACAGAAGGACCTCGCCGGCCACCTCCGACCATGCGCTTACTATGCCAAGGTCTCACAACCTGCCCACACGTGATACCCAACCTATGATTAAGAACTTTTAGGTGTGGTCTGCGCATTAAACGGATGGCGATGCTATATCGAAGGCAGCTGCCGCATAACTATCATCACCGACCACGCCACACTCCGCCACTTACCCGACCAACCCGCACTAGGCCGCCGTCACCCCCGATGGCTCAGTGCTATTTCCCCATACCTTGCTAATCACCCCCGCACCAGTAAACCCCTCCTACAAATCATATATCGCAAAGGATCCCAAAATGAGGCTGATGCCATGTCCCGCCATCCGGACTTACGCCATGACTTCACTGAAAACGACACCCAACTCCTTGATAAGGATCTGGAGGACATTCATGATTTCCTCTCAACCATGTGCCACCTACAAGTTATTCTGGAATTACTTATTTGCATCCGCAACGGCTATACAACTGATGCGGATTATTATGGCAACCGCATTGCCATTGGCGTTACGTTCGATTCCAACGACAATTTATACTGGATGGCTGACAAAGTATGCATACCAACGTCGGTTAAACCCATGCTTAACTTGATATCCATTAGTTCCACGACGCGGCAAGCCACCCCGATGCCGAACGCACGCTCGCCAATTTTGGTGGCTCCATATGCGCAAAACCATGGAAACTTACAGCCGCACCTGCCCAACCTACCAACGTATAAAAATTCCACCAAGCGACCCATAGGCTCTATCTATGTCACCCCTACCCAAAGGCACACGACCCTGGGAAGTCATTTCCATGGACTTATCATCGGCCTCCCCCCGCAAAACGGCTTCGACATTGTGGCCACATTGTCTGCACCTTTACAGCCCACTTTATTCTATGCAGTATTCACATGGACGCCCCCCAACTCGCCCGCTTGTTTATCGATAATATTTTTCGCCTTTGTCGCACCATTATATCTGGTGCTCTTCGCCTCGGCTTTTTGGCAAATTCTGTTACGATCTTTACGTACGAAGTTGAATATCAGTTCCTCGTATCAACCCCAACCAGACGGTCAAATCGAGTGTACGCACCGCACCATTGAACAAAATCTCCGCTCTTTCGTGCACCAAAACCACACTGAATGGCTCGGTAATTCATCTCTCGCCAAATTCAGTTATAACAACGCCTACCACTCCGCACTTAAACGCACTCCATTCGAAGCCTTCTACGGCATGAACCCGCTTACACCCGCAAACCTCGTGTTTCAACCAATCAACCCCGCAGACCACATTGATATCGTTCAACGAATACATCATACCCATGTGTGACAATAATGGCATACTCTATACGGGTATTGTATGATCGTAGCTTCATTCATATATTCCGAGTACCTGCTGTATCGTATGTGTGCGCGCGTGTGTCACGCGCCACAACACGAGTACTGGTGGATGATGAATCATGAGATGAGTCCTACTGGTACCGGTACACTGTTCGGTAGTAGTTACGGGATAATACGCATGTGCGTACCCGTAGCGGGCATATATGTATAATGCACCTGACTCTGTAACATCAGTTGTATACTTGTGTATAAACAGATGTGTCAACTACTTGTGCGGAGGTCTCCAAGCGACGACCTCATGTTCGACACTTCAAGGCTCGACTCTCCACGGTGACGCGCTTAGCAGTGCGCGTGCCGCTTGGTGGTGGCTAGCTCCGAGCTAGCCAGACGCATAAATATAATATCGGCGGGTGGTGACAACGTTGTAACCATTGTTTCTGTCTTCTCTATTGCCTCTGTGTTTTCACGCCAGTCTTGCCTTTTGCGTGTGTGAGGGGCGAGACTGCCGCATTGGTTTCGGAGCTGCTGTTCCGCTCCATATTCTAGCTTCCACTGCTCAACCTGCGATACCTCGACTGAATAGTTCGACATGTCTGAGTCGATGGATTCTGCTGACAAAAGCCGAGAACAACTGTTCAACGAGGAAAATTCAGTCGACCTGTCGACTTCTAAGGTTTGTGCTGCCGTAGTGGTCACTTATGGTAAAGGTCACTCTGTCGAACGTCAAGTGATCTTAACGACTGAGCCAAATGCTAGGTCGACCCTTTTCATATATACCAGTCGGAAAGTCGACAGCACATGACATTACTGTGCGCGGCACGGATGTGCGGAAACTCCGCGAGGAAACTGGCATGCTTGTCTCTGAGGACGACTTAGAATTGTTTGACGTTCTCATCATAGATGGCATGAAAATTTTCTTATGTGCATCTAAGCTATCATCCAAGCAGATAGCCAGTGAAATGCGCACGCCTGAAAGGTCGCACGCTCTAGTCATGTCGCATTTAGTTGCACCAGTAGCTGCTGCAGGTGAGGAATTAGATGCTAATGACGATAATGCTCTGATTGGCGTCGAGCGTACCTTTCCTGAGAGTATCACCCTCGACCCAGAGTCAGCATGATTCGTACTCGGTCAACATTGCCGTGAACAGTCGTGGCAAGCCTGTTCTGACTACTGTGTGGTACCCTCCATTCATGATTCATACTGATGTGAGTGATTCATGGGCGACCATTTATAAGTTTGTACTAAATGGCTTCTGGATGAAACGTTCGTACCCAAAGCTCCCTCAGCAGTTTGCATTTAGGTATGATATTGGTGAATCACCTATTTGGGACGCGGTGAATCGTTATCTAGTCGTAGATCCAATGGCGACTGACATAAGCAAGATAATGATTACTGAGGTACCATGGTACGAGACTTCTGATGCTCAACTAACCGAGTCTCAGCGGAAGTCAGCTCAAGCCCAGCCTAAACAAAATGGCGAAGATGTTCTTAAGCTGGACGTATGGGTTACTGGACTGCCGGAGCTGCTTGGTACCGTGGGACTGAAGTCGACGACTACTGCCGGACTTGCGTATGCAGTACAAACTTTGAGTGGCAAGTTCCAACGTTGGTGGCAGGGATTCGTCTTCACTTCGCCCGACTAACGTTGTGGGATTTGTCAAAGCAAGTAGAGAATCATCATTGATCCATGATATAGTTCATGATGCATGCATTGAGTTTGATGACATTAAACAGGTGTCGGCTGGCCCTCATGACTCTCCAATGGATTATCGAGAGTTTGTGCAGGCCTTCAATGACATCCTGGCAAGGACAAGGCTAACCTTCCATCATGAGTTCCTAGTCCTGAAGCTTGCATCTGCACTGAGTCATACTAAACTTAAGGAGATGGCTCATAAGTTTGTGACTGAACAGAAGCGTGCAGGACATGCACTGACCCTCAATGAGCTGCAACAATATGCAACGGCAATGGTTGGTAGTAACAAGCCACTGGGTAATGCGGCTAAGCAAATATATAGCAAATGGACATCCTGTTGGTAATGGCAATGGTGGGCA
>VCJN01001853.1:0-30809 GCA_006384855.1 Tetraselmis striata
ACGGAGTCATCCAGTCGTATGCAGCGGGACATGAGCGCCAGGATGTCGGCCTGTGAGAGCAACACGGCACCTCCAAGGATGAGCAGTGAAACAAGGGACTGTGTCATATCGGCTGGCGGTCATCTTCTCAACCGAGCACACCCATATTCCTATCCTTCTGAAGCATAATAGCATCAGAAGAAACCTGTCATTAAAGTTATGTTACCGCCTTGAAGCCCGCAATTGTGATGCCTCGCCCCTGACACAAACAGTACGCCGTCCCTCTACATCTTCCTGCGTCAATTATATGCGGGCATGCGCGCACGCGGACAGTGCTATCTGGCATGACACGGTACGTACGCACTTGGTAGCAGCGTGCCTAGACCCGCAAGGCGCACTTCTCCTGTTGGACACTCTAATACGCTTGACAACTCCTGCTGATCCCAGTATCGTGACACCTATTACTCGCGGTCAAGGGGTGTGCCTCATGGCACCCACCCCTGCATCTGCAACTATTGAAACATTCAGTGCAAGCATGGCATTGGCAGATTTTGCTGAAACTATCTAAATTCAGCTGGTCATGATTGCCTAGACTGGTGGCATCGAAGGACCCCCCCCCCCCCCCCCCTCCCCCCCAACACACGCACACAAAGCCCTCTTCTATTGTCCTGGCGGCAGACAGCGGCCCGGGCGGGCGGCGCACCTGTGACAGGTCCAGCGACTGCCATGGAAGCCAGCTGGGCGGCGGTGGGGGTGCTGCGTCCGCTGTATCGGCAGCGGCACCAAAGCACGACAGATCTGGAAGGGCGGCGTAAAGCCCGTCCGGCGCCAATCGCTCCTTCCGACCGGCTGTGTTTGGCCGACATGCGGCAGGCTGTTACTGCATGAAGGCGGGTGATACACAGGGCAACGGACGGTGCGAGTTGGGCACAGCGGAGGACGGAGCGCAAGGGCCTGCCTGAGGTGGCCGATCGGAAGGCGGATGCGCGATCGTAGGCCCGCGTCACCAGGCGCGAAGGATAGGTGCACGCGCAGTCCTGTGGCAGCATGGCACCGGTTTCAGCATCTGCGGTGTCTTGCCTCAACATGCCTATGCTCTTGACGAGAGCAGTGAGGCAGTGCTTCGATCGTGGAGTGAGCGCGGTGTATCCAACGGGGGAACCCGATGAGCGAGGAAGGAGGGGGAGGGGGGGCTCACCACTGCCCAGATGCCTATGCCAGCGGGCGCCTCACTGCATAAACGCGCCAGCCAGTCTGATAACGGGGGTTTGTGGACGGATGGGGCACGGCGATGTGTCAGGGCGTTTCACATGAACATCAACGAAAAACACGTCCGCAATCGGACACGATTGCTCGTGCCATTGTCAGTTTCACGCTCGAGAAGAAGGAGAGGGGAATAGGACCTTTGATGCGCAGGCAGCGTACGTCAATCAGGTGGCTGCATTTGGCATCACTACCGTTTGCTACTCGTAGTCAGCCATAACATGCTGCGAAGCATAACAACGTTCTAGCAGGCGTGGTGTCTTTTGTATGTGCACCACAGTAAAAAGATTATACTGATGATTCATGGAATGACAAAAGGGCGCAGACGTCAGGCCATACACGCCGCTTAGTACCATGATCCAAGCGCCATGCCGGGCCAGTCTGCTGGGGAGCCGTCTCACCTGTCTCTGGCGGCACCGGCATGGCCTCCGTAACTACCACTGCTGCCAGCCGGACCAGTGCCATCAAAGCCTCCCAATCCTGGAATCGCAGATCACGCACACAAGGTCAGGTTCGCAGGATGGCAGTTTGGGCCGCCCTGGAAGACACCGCACGGCAAAAAAAGCAGGGCATGAGAGGGGAGGCGGAGAGAGAGGAGGGGGGGGGGGGGGGGGGGGGGGACCTCCTCGGCATCCGCGCCTCCGAAGTGTACGAGCAGGTCGGGCCCCGCCTGGAAGCGTAGCTCGCGCTGAGCGTCGCGCAGCCCCTCCAGCACAAACTGCAGTGGGGTGGAGGCAAGGGGCGCCAGCAAGGGAGTCAGTCAATCACCAGAGAGGCTTGTGGCAAATGAGGACAAGAATCGTGGACTCGGAACCGGCGTGGCACGGAGGCTTCCGAAAGGGGTGGGACCCTGAGAGCAAAGCCCGCTATGACAACAAATCACGAACGGACATCCTCTATAGTCTCAAAAAACAAGAAAGAACATCGTTTTACGGACGACAGTTATGGGCCGTCAACTCATTATCGCCGTGAATGCCGTCTGGGCTACTTTTTACCACAGGTGAGCAGTTTCATGGGGCATCAGGCGCGCAAATTCTGGGCAGAACTAAGCTGTGAGAGGTGCGAGGTAGGAGGAATTCCGTTGTTCCTAGCCTGGAAGAGCTCTATGGGGCGGGGTTGTAAACAGTGCTCATGGGGCGGCAAGGGGAGCGAAACCCGCTCGATTATTGTTTGATCGCATTGCCGATACATGTGTATGTGTCACTGATCAAAACCAATAGCTTTGCCAAATGCCCCAAAACAATCCACATGGAGCTGAAAGTGGTAAGGGCATCGCGGCATCCCAATTGGGCTGACATACGCGATTCATATTCCAATATTTCGAATTCCCACTCAACAGCATAGAAATGCGATCAACATGTGCCACCGTTGTCCAACAGTAGCCGGCACAATGTACATGTCCCGAGTAACGCTGCGCGCATTCTGTGCACATTCATTTCGATTTGTAACATCTTGCCTGATCTATGCTGTAAATTTACACTACAGACCGTATTTGAACGAGCCGCCGGTTCAAATGCAACGTTTTTTCTACTTCAGGGGCATGCGCAAATTGGTATCCATTCAATCTCTGTTGGCTATTAGGCCCTCTCTATGACTACGGGTGCCGACGCACATATTAAAACCCCTGTTATAAGAATGAAATTGGGTTTGCATGCAACCTTTCAAACCATTCGCTACAGTTTCGTCTGCATTTGACCTCTGACAGGCATAGCGGGTTCTTTCCCCGGTGTTCTTATTACCACGTCAGCACCTGCAGGGGGAGTATGACACGCTGTGGTGGGTGCCCGGTTGTGGGCCGGGGGGGAGGGGGAGGGGGGAAGGGCGGCAGATGGGGCCCGTACCTGCACACGGCGGGCGCTTGCGTACGTATAATCCAGCAGCACGGGCGCCGCCACAACGAGCGGCAGGTCCCGCGCAGCAGCTTCGGCCCGCGCTGCATCCAGCGCCGGGTTGTGGTGGCCGCGGAGAGCGGTCTACCATGGCGTGCAGAATGATGGGAGGTAGGTTAACCGGCGGAGTGGGTGTGGCGGGGGGGGGGGGGGGGGGGGGGGGAGGGGACTACCATGGCACTGGGGATGCCTGGAACTAGGCTATCCCACATGGCGGGGGGGCAGCTGACCTTCATCCAGTACAGTACACAGCGCGGCAGCGCGTCTTGGGGTGTGGCATCCCCAGCCCGAACCACTTCTACCCGCTCCTTGATCAGGGCGTGCAGCTCCACGCCGTTGTGGCTTGCCCCCGATGTCGCCGCCGCCTCGCCGCGTAAGAACGAGTTCATCGTGCCCTGCGCCGCTGCGCGACTGCGCCTCTTCGATGCGCGCGCCTCCAGCTCCTCTGCCAGTCGCTGCTCGCTGCCGTACTTCCGGATCGCCACCTCCCGGACCTTGCGGGCAAAGCAAGGGAATCAGCCGCAAGTGCGGCAACTCCAGCCACGACTAACGCCAACCCACATAGGCGCACGCGTACCTCTGCGCGTTTGTACAGCTTCATGGGCGCCGCCTTCGCAGAGAACGGGTTCCTCTTCTCGGTTGCCGTCAGCGCTGCAAGCTGCGTGAGGATAGTTAGGCATGACAAGCGCTGGTTAGCGAATTTGATGGGTGCCACTGGTCCATGTAGTATGGCTGCGCCGCCGACTGCGGCTTGACAGCGCAGAGCGCCCCGTCGGCTCATCGGCTGCAGGCCGCTGTAATAACGCTGTTTTCAATTCGTTCGCCCCCGGGATGACAGGCCCAGTAACAGTAGTCGCTAACACCAGAGTAATACCTCAACGCCTCCACCCTTGTTTCAGTCATTGGTGGATGGGCCTAATTCGATGCTACATCAGGTCTGAGGGTGGGCAGGGCGAGGCGCACATCGGCGTCCGAGAGGCAGAACTCCTGCTTGGCGTGGCTTTTCGGCAGGATATCCCGCCGGTTCGTCGCGCGCCCCATCGCGCGGCGTCCCCCCGCCCAGCACCGACTTCGAGGCAGCTACTTGAGGTCGTAGGCGCAATACAGTGCCGCCTGGGTTGCTGGACTGATGTGCTGTGGCGCGGCGGCCTGCTGTTTGACGCGACAACTCTGGGGACACCCTGGTACATAGGTGAATTTGGCGGGTTGTGTTTTCGCCGAGCGACGTCACATGGCCATCCTCGATACAGCTGCACAGCAGCTGCTTTGGCAGTCCGGCGGTAGCGACCAGCGAACTATGTGGCCTTATTACACGGTCGTCACTCGTCGTCGCGTTATTCGAGACACGTACTGGTACCCGGGTACCTTCATCTAAATAATCCTGACACGACGTTCGTCTACATTATTTTTGACATCAGTTGAGGGCTTTCGGGCGGTTATACGATAGTCGCTAACTATTCGTATTCCGCGCAATATTCCGGAAAGTTCGGACGCGATTGAAGGCTACCAGCTTGCCACGACATGCTGCCGCGCGAAGACGACGATGGCGCGACCAGGCGCGCCCTTCTGCTGCGCTGCGCTCCATATTCAGGATTATTGCCCTGATTTATTGATACTTAATTAAGGATTATTTATCTGCTCATCAGCCATCATCACCGCCAGAAAGATGAATAAAACCCGTACCTCTACGGAGATCACAGCGACTGTATAAGGATTACGTTGTATATTCGCTTTTAATTGTATAAAAGGATTGATGCTCGCGCATGCGGATAGCGGTAGCGGCACACCTATCGATTACTGCTGCCGCACTGCGTTCGCGTCGTCCCATCAGTCCGCGATCTTCAACAGAGCTGTAACGATTCTTGACTATTAATCACACAACACAACGATCAGCGAGCCCCGTCTGCAATTCGGTGTCCTCATAAGCTGGTATACACGCCACTCTATCACCTCGCCGACCCTTTCAATCGTTCATCATGTCCGCCATCACAAGCGCCCGCTCCACCCCCGTCTGCACCGCTCGCTCCGCCGCAAAAGTACGCGCCGCGGCGCCTTCGCTGCGCGCCACGTCGCTTACCGGCTCGCAGCTGCGCGTCCGCGTAGCACCGAGCGCACGCTCGGCTCGTTCCTCCGTGCGCACCCAGGCGCTATTCAGCTTCGCCAAGAAAGAGGCAGGCCCGTCCAGCCCCTTCTACGACATCGCTGTCGAGGACATCGACGGGAGGAAGCTGAGCCTGGCCAAGTACAAGGGCAAGGTCGTGCTGGTCACCAACGTAGCCAGCGAATGCGGATTCACCCCCCAGTACAAGGGCCTCGCTGAGCTTTACGACAAGTAAGCTCAATGCCGTACCTCTATGACTCTTCAACCCGCGTAGAAAGTGGCTATTGTTGACGTCGGGAAATTCACCCAGAATCCCCGGCCCCCTCGTGTCACCCTCCCGCTTCGGTCTGCATCCGTGGGCCGCTAACAGCTGCCTCGGCCCGCCTCGGCGTGCTTGCAGGTACAGCAAGCAGGGCCTGGTTGTGCTGGGTGCGCCATGCAATCAGTTCGGAGCTCAGGAGCCTGGCTCCAACAAGGAGATCAAGAGTTTTGCCGCCAAGCAGGGCGCCAAGTTCCCTCTGACTGCCAAGCTCGATGTGAACGGCCCGAACACCAGCGACCTTTACAAGTACCTGAAGAGCGAGAAGGGCGGCCTTCTCAACAGTGATGTCAAGTGGAACTTCTCCAAGGTATGAGCTGACACAGAAGAACTACTTCTTGCCCACAATTATCAGGCTGCCATAGGTAAGTGAAGGCCCAGGCTGTTGCTAATCCCCTTTTGGCTGTGGTGCAGTTCCTGGTTGACCGTGAGGGAAAGGTTGTCAAGCGCTACTTTTCTACGGCCGAGCCTGCCGAGATTGAGAAGGACATCATGGCCCTGCTCTAGACTGTTTCACAGCTGTAGGGGCTCGTAATGAATAAAATGACATAACATGTAGTACAGCTGGCGGTATAGCTTACATGTGTGCACTATGTAAGAACATACTGGCCATGCAGTTTCCTATTTGCCAAAAGAACTATGCGCTGCCAAGGCATGACCTGCACAATGACATCACTTGTAGTTGCTGGGGCGTAAGTATGCTGCCTAGGCAGGATAATGCGTGAGCTCACCGATGGGCTGGAAGATCACAATCGGCATGCACTGTATGTCTGCGCCACCCTGAAAGCGTCACCAGCCATTTTCAGCCATCAGTGGATTACGGAGATGTCATCCACTGCAAAGTTTATAAATATCTGCGAGGGTGTCTCTCGGCCACTTCATTGATACAAGAACATCAGGCTTGCATTGTTCCCGCAGTATGTATGTAGGAGTGCAAGTCAGGTATATTTTAAAGTTGTAATTGTTAGAATATTTTTACAGCAATACATGCCCACCACCAAAGTATTGCGTGATCATCAGGGAATTTCCACTGTTACAGTGCATATCTTCAAAGCTACAAGAGACACAAAGACATGAAGGCCATCGCACCTTGGTTTGTTGTTTAAGGTGCATCTTTCTTCCACAGAAAGGGTGGGCAGGGGCATAAAGTATGTGTCTAGAAGAACAAGATATATTTGTACATAGTTTGTTGGACCGGAGCGCGGTGATAGCGCAAAGAAGATGCAGTGCGTGCTGCGCGCCCTTGAGACAGACAAATTCCGTTCTGCCGGACTGTGACGCAGCAGAAGGTAAAGAAAAAATGCGCGGGGGCTCAAGAGAATAATGCCGAGGTGCTGAAATCAGTGCCGGTATCGCTGATAGTGAATACTACAGGACTACAATGTAGCTAGTGTATGCGTATTAGTATGTCAATGCTGTAGAACAATCCAAGTGGTACGATGCTGAGCACCGCGCGGAAAGGCGCGTGCCTGGAACCGCTTCACGCCAGGCGGTGCGGCGTGCGACGCCCCGGGCATGCGCACTTCTCTGGAACCAGACACTCTCCCGGCTTTGGGTTTCCGCCTCCCAACCCAGCTCATGCCGGGACGTGCGAGAGGGACCAGCATTCGGGGAGGTTGCACACAACACAGGGGGGGGGGGGGGGGGGGACAACTACGTATCCAGTTGCAATGACCTATTCCCTCACGGAATCCCTTGTGCAACCAGTGTAGCACTGACATTCCGGTGGAAATTTGCGAATTGTGTAGTTTTGTAGAAAAAAATTGCAGTAGCAACAGCCGGATCGAGTAGTTGACTCCCCAGCGAAGCCCGACTACGAAGGCCAATAAACCTGTGGCACCACCGCTGAGGCCGCGCAACCGTGGCGCAACCACGGCGAATAACTAGTGGCCATGTACGGTAAAATAAACAACTAAAACAATAACTGAAACCCTGTACGGTACGGCCATCCCACCAATAACAAAACATGATGCATCCCATGAGAGCATACAGCCCTACCTTGA
This sequence comes from Tetraselmis striata, assembly GCA_006384855.1. Taxonomy (NCBI): domain Eukaryota; kingdom Viridiplantae; phylum Chlorophyta; class Chlorodendrophyceae; order Chlorodendrales; family Chlorodendraceae; genus Tetraselmis; species Tetraselmis striata. The sequence goes on from VCJN01001853.1 coordinate 7,555, forward strand.
GGGTGCCCCCCCTCTCCCAGATATTTTTCCCAAATTTCCTGTTGAAATACGTGTTTTTTCCTGAGGGGGACGGCGGTGTTTTTGGACACTGGGCACCACATTGCTCTACTGCTAATCTCGGTAATATCCTGGCAACTACTACCTACGATTGTTACGCAGCAGCGATATTGGAATTCCAGGAATGGGGTGTTGATAAATACCGGGAACCAAAGTCATGTGGCCCAGCTTTATGTTGTGCCTGAGTTTGGGGAATTGGCAGCTCCTCCCACAGGCGGCTGCGAGTTAGTGTGTTAGTTCACATGGACAGCTTGGACTCCTTTACCTGTCAACCACTAGCTAAATGAATGATTTCAAAGCCCGTTGCTTTTCGTCTGTTGACACAAATCTCACAACACGGTTTTGTTGAGTTGCTTGCCCGTACATGCGCAATGCATCTCTGATAAGTCGGTCTGCTTGATTCTGCGCAGGCATGTTGTAGTGTAGAATTGACCCATCAAGTAATTTCTGAATGACAGCCCGCGCTGCCCATTCACATGCTTATCAACAAAACCACACATTCCCGCCCACCACAGCCTCCATGGCCGTCTTGAGCACGGTCATGCTGTAAATGCGCAAAGCTGCCTGTCCTCCTGTGTACCACTTTTCGCCACTCAGTACATCCTTCTGGATGACTGTGCCGGACACATTGACATTGCAATTTCAATCATGCCACGGATGCCGCGAATCCTCAGACTCACAAGGACCCGTTAAAAATCAGCATATGCATGTAGTCGTTTCGCAAGCACCTGTATTGCTACCCATGCATCAATGTATGTATCAATGGATGTATCCACGGAGCAACATCCACATCAGCAGATTTGACCCAGTCCCATACCTCCTTGACTACCGGCTTCACCTCCCGATCCAAGTATTGGTCGATAGACCGGTTATTTGGAAAGGATGTCCTGCAGTACAATCATAAATCCAAACATTTTGCAGCAACAGGAAGCATTTTGTGTTCATCTTCAATAAATCTCACCTCGAAGAATTGCGCCATGTTCTCGATCCAGTCAGCAATGACATGCTGTAGCTCGGTAAAAGCTTGAGCTTGGTCGTTGCCTGGTTGGTCAGGGAAGGTCTCGCAGTGCATGTTCATGGTACAGGTGATACCGCAGCCAAGGATGCCTAAACGCCAGCCACTAAAAGCTCGCCAACAGCCGTAGTCTTTGCCGCAGACCGGTGGACTGAAAATATAATCGCATCAGCAGATAGCCCAGAATGCTTCGTAGCGCTCGCACAAGAAACCCGTCCATCCTGCCAGTTTCATACTATTTTGGTACTGGGATGGACATTGACCGCTACGACAGGCAATAATAATTCTGGTCGCGACTGCCGCCATGGCGTGCTGCTGCTCTGATACGCATTCCTGTGCTGACTTCGTGTACATGTACCCGTTTGCGTACCCGGGCATACAGAAGCGCACTCACTGCTGGATGTGATGGGTTGTTGACACGGGGAAGAGTCGGGTTGTTCCACTGATGCTGGTTGTCCAATAACCAAAAGACGGGTCAGAAGTGATGGGTTCGGTTATTATAGAAGACGGGTCAGAAGTCCCATCGTCAGACTATCATCGAGGGCGACGCGTTGGCGGCCATGTCGTGTATGAGCGCGATCCGCTACGCGGTTCTAAATCAGCATCACCCGTTTGTAGTAGTTTACGTCCTTCATTCGAGGTGCGATGCATACGAGGTATTTAAGTACTTTAGATGAGTGGCGGGTGCTGTGCTGTCGTCCCGCGGGCGCTAATCGCGCGCAGTCGTCCGCGCGCGCGTGTGACCGGCCGGGCTGGTGTCCTCTCCGCGGGCCGGCGACGGCGCGATCGGTGCGGCAGTGTACCCAAAAGGGTTGGACGACGTCTGAGGCTGCTCACAAGACAGGACACTACTGGTATCAAGCCTCCACGCGACAGCAACCTCTAGCGCAACTCTATCTTTCATTATCACCAGCAAATTGAAGCTCAGGTGCGCCTGCCAGCGTTATCGCCCACTGTCTGTTCGAAATGCTCGTGACAACGCTGACGGCTTTCATGATGTGTACGCGGTATTCTGGAACTACAGGTAGTATGCTGACGTGTATAAATCCATCGGCCGCCATCAGCAGAAGTCGTCCCCCGCAGCCGAATTAGCCTGCCCACGTGCCCAAGCGCCGTCCCGAACCGGGACCAACCTGCTTGATGACAGAATACATAAATGCCAATGGGTGGCAAGTTAGTGTGCATAGCACGCCGGGTCACTTCGCTGTGGGCGTGGAAGGGCCCTCCCCCTACCCCCCAAGCCCGTGGCAGAAACGCGAGCGGGGACATATCTCAATATCTAACCCGCCGCCTGCCTGGTGAAATCCATGCCACCCCCGCCCCCGCCGCCCTCTTGTGTACCTGATCCGGGCAACGCGCCTTGCGCCGTTTCCTGCCTCCGAGGGTCCTGCTTATCTCGCTCCGGTGCCGGCTCCTGGAGGGATGGTAGCAGCGGTCCTAAGCAATCTCCCCGCCGCCGCCGCGTATGGCCCTCCGGCTGCTGCTCGATCTCGGGCTGTGCCCCGCGCCGCCCCTGCTCTCGGCGATGCGTGCTGCCAGGCTGCGTTTGTACTTAGTTCCCAGACTATCTATTTTCTAGCGTAGTGTGATTTATCCTTCAGGGACACAAGGAGACTGAGCCCGCTCCGGGACTGCTCTCGCTTTTTCACGCTCGTAGGGACACGCCCCCTTGCAAAGCATCAGCTAACCACCATGGACGTCAAGATTCTCGACGCCGCCGGCAAGGGCGACGCGGACGCGGTCAAGCAGGCCGTCGCGGAGGGCGCTAACGTCAACACTGTCGACCCCAAGACGGTATCCCCCCCCCCCCCCCCCCCCAAAACATCCCACAGGCCAGAAGCAGTGCGAGCTGCCCCCGAAAAGAGTCTCTAGCAAGCCAGCAGCTTAATGACCCCCTCCTCCCTAACATGTCCCGCTTCCCCCGCAGGGCGACACCCCCATCATCGTCGCCTCCCACAAGTCCACCGGTGACAACGAGCTCACGCACCACTTTGCCGGAATCGTCAACTTCCTGGTGCACTCTGGCGCGAACGTCAATGCCACCAACAATGATGGCGCCACAGCTTTCTCCAACGCTGTCTGGAACAAGGTGCGCTATGACCACTCGCGCCGCTCTCCGCTCTGATTCACTGGTATGCCTGAGTATCATGTGCACCCATCACTGTCTCCTCCTGCGTGCCGCGTGCCGATACTGATGAGTACAACGTACCACAACTCAGCCTCCCCTCCCCCCAGCACACACACACACACACACACACATACATCTCTGCTCCTGCCCCTGTCGTTTCTTGCATGCTGCTCCATTGGGATGGCACATCCTGCAGCATCTAACCGAGCGGGCATACCCTGTTTCCTCTCTAGAACATCGAGCTCGTCCTGCTCCTGATCAAGGCCGGCGCCAACATCAACGCCTCGGGTGCGGTTACCCCCACCATCACAGCCCCACCCAGCAGCTGCCACTGTCAATACCCTGCCTGATATCATTGGGAGCTCACTCTCTCAATGCGCCTGCAGACCATGATGGCTGGACGCCTCTGTACAACGCCACGTACAACGAGCATGAGGAGCTGGTAGAGCTGCTGCTGAAGGCGGGCGCCAACGTGAACGCAGGTAAGCCCACGGGGAAGGCAGGGAGGCGAGAGGGGGAAAGGGGGGGGGGGGGGGGCATATGATCCGGCGCCGCTTCTGTATGTGCAAGTAAGGGACTTACCGCCTTGCTCTCTTGCCTGTGCGCGCAGCCAACAACGATGGCGACCGCCCCCTGCTGGTGGCCTCCAAGAAGGGCAACGAAGCTCTGGTGAAGCTGCTGATCAAGAGCGGTGCCAATGTGAACCTCGCGAACAACGATGGCTGGACGCCACTGATCTACGCTGCCCACAAGGGACACACCTCTGTGTGCGAGTGCCTGATTAATGGGGGCGCCAACAAGAGCCTCACCACAGTGGTGCGTCGCTGTCCCCTGCATGATGCATGACCAGATGGGCAAAGAGTTTGCCACCGCGCTCTACATTCCATGGCGTGCTGAACGGCAGGCCTGGTTTGCCCCTCACAGGTGGAGTACGATGGCGTGCCTCCTGGCAAGGACGCCGCAGCGGTGGCCGCCATGGCCGGCAACTCGTCGGTGGTAGGCCTCCTGAAGGGGCCCCTGCACAAGATCCCGATCATTGGCCCGGTGCTGAGCTTTGCGCTCAGGCCTCTGGTTAACGCGTTCAGGGAGCACTAGACGGCTCCTGCAGAGGGCCTGCCATTCTGTTCCGGGAGGCACGAGCGATATTTGGGGAGGGGTTCGGAACTGGAGATTGTTGCATTAGCCAGGGAAGCAGTTGCCTCATGACAGCGATTGACACTTCCTGGCAGTTTTACATGCGGACGTGCGGCTTCGGCAACGCACTGCCATGTGCAGGCGGCAGGGCAGGCATGCATTCACGGCGCTATAGGACATTAGCCGCTGCGCCAGTGAGAGCTGCCAGCTAGCGAGACAAGTAGAGCGGCAAAATACCTCTGTGTAATGCGATGGGTAACTCTGCCTTACTGCGCGACAAGTGTTTGTGCGTCCACTGTTACGCAGCAACGTCGCGAGTCATACCGCGCTCAGCTAGTGGCCGGTCACCTGGCTTTCACTTGTCATGGAATTAGCAGCCGGCAGTGCAGTTTCAGTTTAGGACGAGTGAGCGAGCGGCAGCGTACCGAGGGCGTTTGCCCCAGTCCTGCTGCAGACACCAACAGTAGTGAGCTAATAACTGAGGCCAAAGGGTATGACCAGATATCCAATCATGCCAGGTGGATCAACCCCGGAACATCCTAGGATATCCTAGACTCGGGATTATCTGACAAATGATATCCTATTAGGATGGTTTGTCTCCTCCCGTACCACCACGACAGCCAATGCTTTGGTGTATCCGAGCAGAAATTGCAGTTTGAATTATTGTGGTGTGGCGGCCAATTCTTGATGCCACATTGCATATCATGATATAAAGGACATTGCGGCATGCATCACCAGACTTTCACAAATGATTATAAAATACAAATATGTTAAAGCAACATGTTGTTGATAGCGATCAACCACATGCTGGCTATGTGTCTCGACACCGCCATGGTGCTGCCGGAGCCAATACTTTCCGCATCATAAGAATATAGGATAATGTACACCTAGGAGCCAAACCCGGGATAACTCACCTGTTTATTTGGCGACCAATCTCACATTCATCCACAAAGCAACGGATCTCTCGGTTTATGACTGCAATCATTAGGAAGTTTGCCGCCTGCCTGGACGGCAGGCGTGCTCATTCATCAGCAAGCGACTGGGGGCGCTGGAGGCCCATCCTCATCCAGTATAGCGCGGCATCCCGTACTGCCAGCAGTAGAAGGTCAACCGTAGCTAGTAAGAACACTATGTTCCATGGCAAGCATATCTTGCTGCCACGAGGAATAATAATGTCATCGACGACGATGTCGATATAATACCATTCGCCAGCATCAATTACATCATGCTGATACGACATCATATATGTAGTGGATATGTACCATACATGCTGAGCTCACGTGCACTTGCCGCAGCAACAGCTGCATTGCTGGCATCATAAACAATGATAGCCGTATTTATGGGTTTATATTCATCACTACCCTGTGTATGTTATATATAGCATATGTATGTATATGTGTATGTCTATTTATATGAGATCATGGTGGCCTTATTCAAGCGCGACCGCGCGACTCGCAGTGCTTCACTGTTTTGATGTTAATTGTATATTTTGTTCATGCAAATGCAATATTGTACTGCACTACATATAGAAGGCCGCCCACTTATACAACCGGTGGACACTGCTGATGCTGCATGGTTTAGATAGTTAGTAACCATAGACATGACCAGCAGTGCGCCCCTCGCGGTAGTTCCCGCGACTCGAAGGCCACAACGTAATGTACTTAGCCGTCGACTTTGCATGCTACTGTACGGGTTACATGCCCGCCAGAATATACATGAGTCAAAGACGATAACCGATGCCGAGCAAATAAATAAGAATGACGACGTAGAGAGTATCTCTTCACGGCGCCCTGAATTGTACTGGGAATGGGAGGTTTTCCACTTATGGCGTCGGGCAATCTCTCACATTGCCTTTTATGTTGTACATGTATCGCACTCCCGAAATGTTTTGCTCCGCAGGACTGGGCTTGCCCCAACTCGAAGTACTTGAATGGGCCGACGCCCAGACCGCGGGTAGGGCAAACCTTCGTGGTCAGCACCCGATACAGTGCCGGGTATTTCATGGCAGTGTTTTAGACAGTGATCCAACAACTGGTGTTACTTGGAAATGCGGTGACTGGCCAATTAGTCTTGCAGGATGCTTCAGCAATTTGCTTGATGACTAACTAAAACCGAGCGTCGCCTACCCATGGCTTTCCGTAACTGGATCGCTGCCTAAACGGCCGTCGCAGCGTCGCTGCAGTACGGGTTTTACTTTTGGCAACACTCATGTCCCGGATCACGTCGCACCCAGCGGGTGCCCAATCGGAGATATGGCGAAATATACATTTCGCGGTACGTTGTTAGTAATCTAGACTAGGTAAAAGTAAAGTAAAGTTCTCCCCGGGACATCGGCCGAAGCCGCCCCAGCACTTGACCTCTTGCGCCAACTGCAGTCGTAGGTCTGGCATAGCCCGTAGACCATTATTGCCGTAGACCGTAGACCATTGCTCATTCGAACCCCCAAGGGCTAATGCATCAACCGGGGAAACCCAGGAGACGCATGGACTATATTGCCGAATTACATCGGCCAGGAATCGAACCCGGTACCTCTCGCGTACGAGACGACCGCTCAACCGAGCGGACAAGGGCTGTAATCTAGACTAGGTATCGCGCGCGTTAATCGCTTGTTTCCCTGTGTATTTCGCTCGTGTGCTGCGTAGCAGTGCGCGAAAACGGCCTCCTGTCGGCCGCAACCGCGGAGGGGCAGTGCCCGTTCGGCTCACGGAGGGGTGGGGCGATGTTCACGGCCTCATGCATGCCCGAGCTGAACGGGCACCACCTAGTCTAGAAATAGAATCGGTTCAAACCCTATCTCATAGGGATCTTGTAGAAAAATGGAGCCAGAGGTCGGGGGCTACAGAGACGGTACCCTATGTGCCCCCGATCAAGAAGCCGTCCGTTTTCGGAAATACACCCCCGGCCTCAACCCCTCCCGTAGGGGCGGCTGAGGTAGCTCTCTGCTTATCGATCGTATGAGCACTAGTGGGGGCCCATGCGCAGAGGTGACGTCCGCTGGCGGCCAGTTTGCGGTCAATCTCAGTCGATGCCGGCCCGATGGGCCCGACCGACCCGGATTTTCCGCGCTCTCGACCCCCCTCCCGCATATATAGGCATCGCCTGCCACCGGCAGCTAACTATTTAGCCCGCCGCACATGTACCGTCCCATGGTCTAGCTTCTAGGGGTGCGGTAGAGCCCATGAGTGGCCCATGAGGGTGTCAGTGCGCGGTGCCCCATCTCCCGCCCATCTTTTTGAGCCGAGATGAGATAAACGGGCTGAATGGGGGGCCGGCCAACCACCACCCGTAGAAGGGTGATCGACGCGCCACCCATCTACCTACGCCTGCCGAAGGCCACTATACTCATATGCTAGTGATAGAGACCGATATGGGTCGATTCGTCTGCTTGTGCACCGGGAGCCGATGGAGCGACGGGTAGTTGTGATATCTTTAAAAATAGCGAAAATGCGGCTATCGGGAGGAGGTGAGAAACAGGATGACTCGCACGATTCTTCACCCGTGCCTCACCAAATCCCAAACAATTCGGCCCATATCCCACCCCTAGCCCCCCAAGGGCCCATGGGTGGTGGTCTAGAGGCTCTCGTTCACGTCGTGTACACTGCTGGTGGCCGACGAATCATGGGTGGGATGGGGGTGGTCCTTGTACATGAGACACCGTACGCGCGCTATATCGCCGATTTTAAACACCGTGCGGGTGCGCCGTGGAGGCGGGAAGAACAAAGTAGAGGGTAAATAAAACGAAGAATGAGCGCGCTGCTGATTACATATGACGGAGAGTGTTGATGAATTCGCAGCCGCAGCAGCAGAGTATAATGCTTTCATCTGCGCATGCTGCCGCACTACAGACGACTACAGGTACAAACGACCGATGCTGCGGAGCAGGCGTGTAGGCGACCTACGCGCCGCGAGTCGCTATAGAGTGTAGACAGTCCTTTGCGACCCAGTCAAACCATGGGACTGTCGTATGATTCTTTGATGTATCTCGTGACGCGCACAACCCCCCCCCCCCCCCCCCCCCCCCTCGTAAAACCCGTGTCGATGTCATATCTTCTATGTCAATACATACATCAATTGCCGTGACATGCGTCAAGGACTTGAGGTCAGCAAGTAGGGCAATATGGTCGGATATTTCAATATACAGCAGCTGATGTACTCCACATGTAGAGCTAATATAATTACATGAGCTAGCAGCAGAAGGCGATATCCTAAACCCTAAAACCCTAAACATGTAGAGCTAATACAATCGCCTATTTCAGTATTTGTACGCATTACTCGTATGTACGGGTATCCCGTACAGTACTCGTATCAGCATAGCAGTATCCCGTACAGTACTGATTTCTGCCTTGGCCCTTAGGCCGGTCCGATTTAATGTTATGTTTCAGTACGACACTTTCCGCAGAAACAGGGGGGGGGGGGGTCACTTTGTAAGTGGCCTGAACTTTATGCTCACGTACTTAAGCAGTACTCGGCGGCTGGGAGCGGTGCCACTATGTGCTGCCCCCAGGCCCCTTGCCATACTGCTCCCACTGATGATGCGTCGTCCTTATGTCCAGGTAGTTATGTAGACGGAGGACTCACAGATGAGGTGTCGTTACCGACTGTCTAAACCACTGTTTTGCCTTTGTCCAAAACCTGTGAGCGTGCCGGCTATCAGGTGCTCGCAATGAGAAGATGTGCTGAGAAGATGCGAGAACTTGATAGGGAGGCAGCATTGGCAGAGCAACGGAGTGCGAGGAGCAACACATAGCAATGGCATACAGCTGCTTAGCAGCATCATAGGACTACATGGAGGGGTGGATAGGGCCACGGACCGTATGGTTGCCTGGGTTGCCATGATGCTGACTCTAATGTGGTGATGGTTCCAAAAATTGCCCCACCCCCTCTCCATTTTATGCTTGCATATGGCAGAGAACACCCTTCTGCACACAGCCACGCATAATTGAAACCATGAAAAAAGAATCATGCCAGTGGTAGTTATTATGCAACTTTGGGCATGTTCTACTAAGTACTGTGGGATCAACAAAAAGAAAGTAGAGGGGGGGGGGGGGTTCTTAGACATTAACTCAAAATCGGACCTGCCTTATTAAGATAGTGTCCACTGACGACCTACCATCTAGCTACTAAGCGACACGGACGAGACCCCCGTCACCGACCTTTATCACTGGCTGTCGGCCAAGCGGCGAGCAGTCCGCCCGCCATGTGTGCACCCCACCCGCTGCGCTCACTACTACCAGCCGCAATGGCGACTAGCACGGAGGGCACACCCTACCCCGGGGATGTTGATGTGGCTTTCCTGGGTATAGACACCATTCAGCATCGATGTCACAAGTCAAATATACACCGGCTGCGTCGTTATTCAATTTCTGCTCGTCTACTCGCCACCCTCACCCCGCAATACAGCGACTACTATATCATCGGAACAAACAGGCCGCTATGCATACATACGCAGCTGCGGAATATAGCTACACCTGCAAGTATATGGATGAAAACACGCGTTCGATAATAAATGATGATTGGCTGCAGTTTGCCCACGTGTATGCCATTCATCGCGTGAACTCTGCTACTGCTACTCGTTGCTGCTGGTGTACCGTTACTCATTACATTTTTCTGGTGTATGCACTATGTCCGCTTGCAGTCTTATACCTATGAAGTATACCCATGACAAAGTCTTGGCGGGCTCGCGCGGGTAGTGTTGTATATCATATGAATTGCTTTATTTCAGCACAAAGCAGTAGGGTTTTCCTTTATTATTCATTAAGTGCACAAATGTTAAATAGGAGTTTGAGTCGTAAGCCAACATGAATACTGATGATATTAAGTATTCTCCCTGCTGTAATTGGCAGCGGGTGGAAGGCGATGATATGTAGCGAATACTCCATACGCTATATAAGCATATCACTACCATTTCAATGTAGACTGTTGCGACAGGATGAGCGGTAGCAGCAGCCCATGACACCTGTAGTATAGCGCGTACATTACAGTGACACTGGTCATTCTGAATTTTATAAAAGTGCTTCTATCGATGTTGTTCGATATCTCCAGCTGAGAGTTTGCTTACCTCGCACGCCACATTAGCATAGGCGGCGAATTTACTCGCATTGCACTGCCGATTCGTTCCATGGGTTGGCGACGAGATGTTTCCTGCGGTGCCCATTCTTGAGCATTGCTGAGCAGCCAGAATGAGCTGGCGAGTTTGAGACTAAAGCGGGGGTCGACGGGGAGGCTCCTCATCGGGCAACTAAGGATTGCAGGACGCCAAGAAACGAGGCCTTACGCAGCGTGGCGACTTTCGATCCAGACTGCACATACATTGCCAAACGTGTGCGCTTCCCTTTTGTGGTTGCTGCATGGAATTATGAATAGAAATTATTGATCTTCATGCCAGATCACAGATAGCTGAATTCAAAAGAATGGGCAGCCTGGCTTTCACTTGGCAGCTGATGGCCCCGGCTTTGCCTCCTAAATGCGGCCATCCACCACCCGTTCTCCGCACCTCACCGCATTAGCACCGATACGGCGCGCTTGAAGATGGTCTGGAACATCATCATGTCCGGGCCAGAGCCCCCTATCAGCGGCCCGTCCTGCGCCTCCGCCTGGTCCAGGTGGTACTGCATGAACTGCTTGAACTCATCCTCAAACAGCTCCTGCGTTTTCCCCTTGTCCAGCAGCTGGTAGAAGAGTTTGCACTCCTCCTCGGTGAGCGGGTCCCCGCCGACCGACGTCATGACGGAGGAGAAATTATCTAGCGAAATGGACTCTGAGCCATCCTGGTCCAGGTACTCAAATGCCCTGCGGCGAGGGAGAGAGGAGCGCGATTAAGGCCCCAGCCGCAGCGCGATACAGCAGATGGGCAGCTCAGGCGGTTGCGGGAGCTATCACTCCCCAACTCACATTTGGATTATTTTTTCCTTGCTGTCCTTCTCCGAGCAATATTGGTACCACACCATCACAAACGCCCCAAACGTCAGCGTGCCGTCGTGCTTTGGGGCCACGCTGTCTATGATGCTCAGCAGCTTGTTCTCCTCGATGATGACACCCAGGGAATCCTTCAGGAACACCTGAAGCTCTGTATTTGCATGGCAGCATAGCGCTGGGGTCAACCTCCAGCCATAATGTCATTGGCTGCCCCGCCTGTCACCGCTTTGCCGGGAGCCGCAACACAAGGGAGGCATGCTGGTCACCTGATGTGCTTATTGTTCCGCTGCCATCGGTGTCATACAGGTGGAACTGTCTCCGCAGAAATGCGATCTTCCGGTTATCCAGAAAATACTTCAGCCTCTCTGGGATGTCGTCCACTTCGGTGCTCGATGTCGTGGCAGCGGCATTGTCTGCGCTAGCTATTTCCGGGGATTGCCCCTGGTGTTGCGCAAAATGTCAAAGAGCACGCAAACACCGCGTTAGGGCTGTGAGCATAGTCATGTGCATGGCAATGTGATGGCGCATGCGTCACAGTGGGGCTACGCACCTGCTCTGGCGTACTCGCGGTTGGCGTGTTGGAGCGTAGACTAGCGGACTGGGGGAGCCCCGCCGTGCTTCTCAGCTTCTCAGCATCACGGGCGGTATTCACAGCCTTTTGGAAGATGGCCCCCTACGCACACATGAGACATCCCCCCATCTCACCCCATGACACCAGCAGCATCGAAAACAACGGGCCAGAGGGGCTGCACATCTGCTCATTGACATGTCGATGCGGGAATGCACGTGGGAGTTGGTTCAGTTGGTGAGACGGGGTGATGGTGGCCGAACAAGGTGAAGGCAGGTGGGGTTGGAGATTGGGGGACCCCGCCGGGAGGGGGGGGGGGGGGGGGGGGGGGGTTCTACAATGTCACACCTGTACCCCCTGCGACTCCGCCGTGAGCTTGCCAGCACTTAGGGCAGCCGGCCGTAGATCACCGGCAGCACGCCCCCTGAAGTACGCCGATACCAGGGCCCAAGGGCTCTTCCGCACGCTTCCAGTGTTCCCGCTGCTGGAGGCGGCGTCTGCGCTCCATGCCGCCCGTCCGGCCGCTGGCTCCATCTCAGGCCGCACCTGCGCCGCTTTGCCGGCCGTGGGCCGCGTCACACGCCGTGCCGCGGGGTCGGCCTTATGGGCTGGCACACCCAGCGTTGCCCGTGTACCCGCGAAGAATCAGCGCTCGGTCTGCTCGTGCCGAGTGCTGGCCGGCCGCCACGCACGGTGCCGCGGGAAGTGAGCAGCTGTGCAGCTGTGCTGCCCAGCCGGCCGCCTGCCGGGTCCCAGTCCGGCGCGCCACCCCAGGTTGCCGCGTACGCCAGCTGTCGGACAGCGACGCAAAGCTTGTTCCACCGCGGCACAGATAACTCGCGGCTAATGCCTGCACTCTAAAATCTGGTTCGTCCAGGGCGGGGGGGAGGGGCGTGCCACCGGGGCGAGAAAGGCTGACCGTCTGTGGCGGTACCAATATCGTACCTCCCGCCAGCAGCTCGGCAGGCATGCGGGCAGCATGCGCGCGCTTCGCTGGCGCGTAGCGACGCGCGACTGCTATCCGCACGCGCGACGATATCGTATACGAGAACGTGTACGGGTAGTGGCTATTAAAATTATGGATGAACTACGGGTAGCGGTACAATATCGGATGGTTATTACTGCCGCCGGTACGAGTAACGAAGCGAGTAGAATAACGTTAGGCGCCCTGGATTTTACTGGGAATTTTTCCAGCTATGGCGTCGGGCCCTCCCTCATCACATTGCCTGTTTTGTTTCACATGTAATCCTTATCGCACTCCCGAAATGCTTTGCTCCGCGGGTTGGGGCTTGCCCCAACTCGCATTACTCGAATGGGCCGACGCCCAAACGGGTAGGGCGGACCTTTCGGGGTCAGTGCCGGGTATTTTGATGGCAGTGTTTTAGACGGTGATCCAACAGTGTTGGAAATTCCGTCGCTGGCCTTCAATTAGTCTTGCAGAATGCTTCGGCAATTTGCTTGATGACTATAACGGAGCGTCGCCTACCCAGGGCTTTCCGTAACTGGATTGCTGCCCAAACGGCCGTCGTAGAGACGCTGCAAGGGTTTCACTGGTGCCAGTCCTGTCCCGGGGGCGAAAAAAACACCCTTACCTGTACAGTACCTGTATCTTGCGGGCTAGCCAACACCCAGCAATCGAGCATCCCATGACCCCCATTAGTCCAGGAAGGATTAACCCATCACATCCTCTGACGATCAGGCTTAGTCGCTATCTGATCGGGCGCAGGAAAAATAAAACTCGCACCCTAAATTCTTATGTCGCTGTATGTTGACTCGATCGCCGCCTACATAAACCTTTAAACCAGGGCGAGCAAACTAAACAGCCCGGCCCGCCACCGCCCACCTCCGCCAGGGCGGGGCCTTCCGTCCTTCACTGCGAGCTTGTGGCGACAAGGCATGCTCGTCTCCCACCGCCTAGGCGCCCCCTCGCACCGCCGCGCTGGGCGGAGCGAGCTGCGCGCTACCAGCCGGCGCAGCTGGTTGACAGGGAACGCAGCGATCCTCGGGGCAGGCCTTACCAGCGACAGCCGCGCGGCCGGTTCCAGCATGCCGGGCAGTGCGGGTCAGGGCTGCTCGGTGGAGAGTCTGTGGGTTTCGGAGCCAGCAGCGCGGGTGGGGTACACGCAGCGTATGATTCAGGTGAGCTCACATCTCACTGTAGTAGTCAAGCTATAATAGTCAAGCTCCCACACCGCCACATCGAGGTGGATGACCCGATGATGCACAAGCACAATGATTCCGGTCTGCCGTCTCCAGCTCATCGCCCACGCATGCTGCCGTGGGCAGGTGGGGGCGGACACTGTGCCGGTGGCGGTGTGGTACCCGTCTGCTTCTGGCTTCGACGGTGCCAGCCCCCCCAGGGAAGCGCTTGAATACACCCAGCGCACCAGCTTCGGAAAGCTTGTCCGGACATTTCTCAAGATACCGGTGCCCGGATGGCTGCTCAACAGCGACAAGCGCTTGCGGGCTTCCAGTTTCGTCACACAGGTGAGGCTCTCACCCCTACTTCCCGCGAGGGCTGCATTGAAAGCATGCATACCAATGGCCCATCTTCAAGCTTTCAGGCTAGTGTCTCTGGTTTAAGTTGCTCCTGATGACCATTCGCAGGGCATGGAGCCTACTAGTGGGGCTCTTCCAGCCGTGGTTCTTGCGCATGGCTTCCTAGGCTCCCGTTTCGACATGCTGCACCTCGCCGAGCGGCTTGCGGCGCAGGGCATGGTGGTCATGTCGCCCGAGTTCCCCGATGCACGCAGCGGAGAGGTCACGGCCGATCCCTCCTCCATGGGTCAGCCCGCAACCCGGCAGGACATCCTGCTGGCCACAATGGCCGACCTGCAAACCCAGTTTAGTGTCACCCGGGTGGGGCTTCTGGGACATAGCGCCGGCTCCGGGACCATCAGCCGCCTGCCCGGGGTGTATGCGCGTGTCAGTGTGGCTGGTCTGGTACCGCAGCCGGAGTCCCAACCAGAGGGGCCCTTCCTGGTGGTCCATTCCTCCGGGGACTCGACAATAGCTTTCCAGGGTGGCATGGAGGCGGTCCGAGCCCGGCTAGCATCTGGGGCATACACGTTTCTCAGCGCGGAGTCTGAGCAGGTGAGCTGTCGTGGCCCGTCAGTCATAGATAGGGCGTCCCAAAATCTTAGCAAGAGCCACGAAACAATGTCCCCCTATGATCAACCGCATTCACCATTTGTCAGTCAAATGCATCCCCAATCCCATCAGCATATCAGGGCTATTAATACCTACTGCACGTGCTGACTTTACTACGCCAGTGCGCTCTCTTAGAGCTGCCTATTAGCACCGCCATCTGAATTCCGACCCCTCTTTCAGCCCTACTTTGTCCGACTAAGACCGTGCCCGTGCCACTGCCTTCCTTTCCGGCAGGATCGGATCATCAAGCAAGCCACCGCCGCCCCCCAGCGCCTCGCGCTGCTCCTGTCCCGCCCAAACCACATATCATTCCTCTCAGAACGCTCGAACGACGCTATGCTATCCACCCTGGCGTTTCTGCTGCCGGTGGCGCGGATGCTGAACCTGCGCCTGCTTGACTTTGACAAGTACTACGAGTCCCGCGACTCGAGGGAGACGGCGCGCGTGTACGTGCCTGTCGTGGAGAGGTTTCTGGTGGCGCATCTGGCGGGCAACGCAGGCTCACGGATATAGCATAGACTATTCTCATTTTTTATTCAGCAGTGCTGGATCTCACAGATGCTGGCGTGGCTTTTATTACCAGTTGTGGAGTTGTCGGAATTCTAAAGGTCTCATCAACGTGTGCACCATCGCAATCTCCACGCCGCCTGATCACACCAGGTAGGCATGAGGGGCCAACCATTTGCACCGGTTGTGTATGCCACACATCTACCCAGCTAGGGCCGGATATGTCTTGCCCTTCCTGCCCCCCACACCTTGTCACGGGAGTCTTTGCCGAGTGATTTATAGATCATTTTGATTGACCTCAAAAATCCTGGTTATGCGGCAGACCATTACCGATGGGTACGGACAGTCTTAACGTGGAAGGAGTGCACGTATTGTTGCAATCAACGCATCAGCGTATATCAGTGAAGCCGTAAAATTACAGTCACGTGCATTTGGTGCCTGCTGCCATTAAATGGATGATTGGAAGCGACATCGCGGCCCCGCTGGCTCGCCTCATCCATCCGCTCTGATTGGCCTTGTTTAACCGCGGAGCAGTGGGAGGAGACGCTATCAGACCAGCGCAGGCGCACCCGCAAAAGATAGAATCCACAGCACCCGGACGACTTCACACCACCAATCAAGACGAGAAGAACAATAAGAGCTTGTTTGGGGGGGGGGGGGGGGCGCGGGGGGGCAGCATATCTCAGGGAATGCTCCCTTTTTTGGTTGGGCTCACTTTTCACCTGCTGGTTCTTCTTCTGACCAACAAAAAGTCATGTATTCAGCATGCAACTCGCAGTATATATGTTAAGACCCATGTGGACATACGGCACCATGGAGCGGTCATGTCCATATATACACATATACCATATATATACACATGCAGATACATATCCGTGATGGCGACTACGGCTAGTTTCATCAGGGGTTTTACTCCCGATTTTATTTCGCGAAGTCGAGCAGCCCTGGTCGACCTCCTAAATATCATCTGTACGTTCGAGAAGAATACCACCGTACTCTACGAGTACGTTTTTGCACCGCGTACGGGTTAGAGATACAGTTTCCCCGCATGCTGCTCAGCTATATACTTCATCTGTGTTGATGTACATGGGAGGGTGGCGCAGCCTGCGCTGCGACTGGTTGACGCGCGGGGTGCCATCGCGGTGCGTTCGTCGCGCCGGCCGCCATCATATTTATAGCGGCGGATGAAGCTGGATGAGCCCGCCGTCGGCCAGTGAGACGCCTGCGCAAATCGGCACTTTCGGCCCTTGCACTAGCGGCGGCGCGACGATCTCACCGCCAGCTCTGCTTGCATCCAGATCACCCGCCGCCTCACAGGTTGGCAGGCTAGCCGGCGCGATGCATCTTTACAGCCTCACTCTCAGCCGCTCCGCGGGCGTGCAGGTGCGCGCCTTGACGGCACCTTTCGGATCGCCCCCCCCCCCCCCCCCCCCCCACCGGCCTCCTCCCGCCCCCCGGGACCCAAACCGGCCGCGCCACCGCCCCTGCAGTTTGGGCGCATCTCGCCGGCGGGAACGCCTATCTCAGCACGCCACCATCGCACCCTCGAGTGAGTGGGGAGTGGGTGGATCAGTATTTCATTTTATGTTCCCGCCCCTGGGGCGGGGCACGACCGGCAACAGAAACACCCTTCACTTGCCCCGTCTGCGGCGGCCCTGTTAGGCAGCAATCCAGCTACGGACCGCCATGTGTCGGCGACAGGGTCGCTTTAGGGATTTTCGTGGTACCAGTATGGACACCTGTACTCCTGATGGAAGCTGTTCAGGCAAGCTGGAGGTATATTCGTGTGACATATCGTAGATACTGCAGAGGCAACGTACCCATGATGGAGATAACCCCGGGCACGCCCCTATCACCATGTGCGTAGGGAGTGCGGTGCTTACCGCCTCCTCCCCAGCTGTTTTGGGCGTGGCTTCCTCCGGGACCGCCACCCGACCTCCAACGCCTCCCGCCCCTCCGCCACCCACCACCATCACATTGACATACCTCCCACCCAGGGGGACGCCGTGGGGGCAGCGCTGCTGCACGACGCACAGGGCCGATCCTTTGGGGGAAGCTCAACGGGCCAGCAGGAGCTGAACTGTCGGGGCGCGTGAATGCATCCAGCTTTGACCTGTGTGGGAATGTGTGTGCAGGAGGACAGGCTGGGGGTGTGGGGGCACGGGAGGCATAAGGGCCTTGACGTTGGGGGGGGGGGGGGGGGTCATGGCAGGGTGCGCTCAGGTCCTGGCAGTGACCCCCTCCCCTCCCGCCGTGCCCTGCAGAGTGCCATCTATGGCAACTTCTCGGCGCCTAAGGCCCAGGAGCTGGTGGTGTCCAAGGGCAAATCGCTGGAGCTGCTGCGCCCCGACGACGTGGGCAAGTTGCAGGTGCGGCGGGGCTTATTGGCTGTTGGCTGGAGGGGGGGGGGGGGGGGGGGGCACGTTTGGGGGGGCGCTTGGCGCAGCGGCTGATTGGAGATGTGGCGGTGGCGGTGGCGGTGCCGGGCGCGACAGGTGGTGGTGTCGTACGAGGTGTTTGGCTGCATCCGCTCCCTCGCCTCCTTCCGCACCCCCGGCGCCAAGACGGACCACCTCATCGTGGGCTCCGACAGCGGGCGCATCGTGGTGCTGGAGTACAAGAAGGAGAAGAACAGCTTTGTGAAGATCCACCAGGAGACGTACGGCAAGTCGGGCTGCCGCCGCATCGTGCCGGGGCAGTACCTGGCGAGCGACCCCAAGGGCCGCGCCTGCATGATCGGCGCAACGGAGAAGCAGAAGCTGGTGTATGTGCTGAACCGCGACGGCTCGGGGCAGCTTACCATCTCCTCGCCCCTCGAGGCGCACAAGTCGCACCACCTCGTCTTCTCGCTCGTGGGGATGGACATGGGCTACGACAACCCCGTGTTCGCCGCCATTGAGCTCGACTACGCAGAGGCCGACCAGGTCCCCCCCCCCCTCCCCTTTCAAGCCCAAAGAAAGCAGACCTTCTCTTGCTCGCCGCCGACGCTGGCGCCGCACCGGCGGTCTATCATGCCACTCTTGAATCGCAGCGCGGATGCTAGCCGGGCCTGATGGCGTGGAGGAGGAGTTATGGCGGGCGGGGGTGGGAGGAGGGGGGAGGGGGGGGGCGCTTGTGGACTCATGCTGATGGTGAGGTGGGTGGGCTGGCACAGGACGCGACCGGCGAGGCGGCCGCGGAGGCGCAGAAGCACCTGACGCTGTACGAGCTGGACCTGGGCCTGAACCACGTGATGCGTAAGTACAGCGAGCCGATCGACAACGGCGCCAACCTGCTCGTGGCTGTGCCGGGTGAGGCGGACGGCCCGGGCGGCGTGCTCGTGTGCTGCGAGAACTTTATCCTGTGGAAGAACGAGGGGCAGGACGAGGTGCGCGCGGTCATCCCGCGCCGCAGCGACCTGCCGGCGGACCGCGGCGTGCTCATCGTGGCGGCCGCGACTCACAAGCAGAAGAACATGTTCTTCTTCCTTGTGCAGGTGAGCCCCCCCCCCCCCCCCCCCCCCCCACCCCGAACCACACACACACACACACACACACACACAGCTCTACCTCCAACATGGGGGATGATGGGTAGTTCCAGTGTGGGAAGAGTTGGATGCTCGCCGTCTCACGGTGGGCAATAATCACGGCCACTTGGCTGAATGTCCCCGTGTATATCGTATGGACTGCTGCTCCTCACGGCGCCCACGTCATTTGTCTGTGGCACCACATTCTCGCAAACTCCGTGCACAGCCAGACATTGTGCTGTGACCCTCGTCGTTTCATAGACTCTCAGAAGTGCCCTATCATCCTGGGACTCCTCTGCAGCTTTGCACTGTGGATCTGATGCTTGGCGCCCGGCTCCGATACACACGCACACACACACACACACACCCAAATACCGTGCCATATTTCCAGTCCAAAGGATAGTGAAATGTTTTGCAACGCCTCGCCGTTGCTTCCGTGGCGCGTTTGTGGTGTGTCATCATGATTGGTTCTGCAGCCCCCCAATGTCCCAAGCACGCCATCTGCTGCGCTCAACCATCCACACGCCCCGCCGTGCGCCTCCTCCCCCCCCCCCTTTGCCCCGCGCAGAGCGAGTACGGCGACGTCTACAAGGTCACGCTGGAGTACGAGGACGAGCGCGTGACAGAGCTCAAGATCAAGTACTTCGACACCATCCCGCCCTGCACCTCCATCTGCGTGCTCAAGACTGGCTTCCTATTTGCTGCCTCGGAGTTCGGCAACCACGCGCTCTACCAGTTCCAGGTGAGGCCGCAGAGAGAATGGGGAAGGGGGAAGGGAACATGGGGGGCGGCAGGCGCGGTGTTATTTCGTCGGCGATGCTGAGTTCTACGCAACTGTGGCGGTCTCCAGGGCATCGGCGACGACGACGACGCGGTGGAGGCGAGCAGCGAGAGCCTGATGGAGACGGAGGAGGGCTTCCAGCCAGTGTTCTTCAGCCCGCGGCCGCTCACCAACCTGCTGCTCATTGACGAGCTTGATAGCCTCTCGCCTGTGATGGACATGAAGGTCAGCGCGTCAGCCCCGCACAGGCACAGGCATACACAGCTGCAACCTACCTTGTAATGCCCAGCATGCTGAAGCTGCGCTGGTGTGGCGCGCCGCAGGTGGAGAACCTGCTGGAGGAGGAGACGCCACAGATCTACGCTCTGTGCGGCCGCGGGCCGCGCTCGACGCTCCGCGTGCTGCGCCCCGGGCTGGGCGTCACCGAGATGGCCGCGTCGCCGCTGCCGGGCAACCCCACCGCCGTGTGGACCATCCGCACCTCTGTCACCAATGACTTTGACTCGTACATCGTGGTCTCCTTCTCCAACGCGACGCTGGTGCGCGGCCATTGGTTTGCATGCATTGCTGTACTGCTGTCCAATGCGCATGTCTTCATGTGCGTCTAGGTTTTCCTGACATGTGTTTGTGTGTGTACTGGCTTGCATGTCATTCAAACTCGCGCACATATAACCCTGGCGACTGTTTTCCCTGACGGTGGCGCCCTGCGCTTATGCAGGTGCTGTCGATCGGCGAGACGGTGGAGGAGGTCAGCGACAGCGGGATTTCTCGGCACCGTGCCCACCCTGTGCACGCAGCTCATGGACGACGACTCGCTGCTCCAGGTGCACCCCTCCGGGCTGCGCCACATCTCCTCCTCCAAGCGCGTCGCGGAGTGGCAGACCCCCGGCCGGCGGCAGGTTCAGAAGGCCGCGGCCAACAGCAGCCAGGTGGCCATTGCGCTCTCCGGCGGCGACCTCATATATTTCGAGCTGGATGTGCGGGGCAATCTGGTGGAGACAGAGAAGAAGGACATGAGGGGTGCGTCCGTGCCAGTCACCTCTGGCCATCACTCACGCTAGATGCCCGCTTACTGGCATGTTGCTGCCACACCCAACATGTGCCGCACTCCAAAAAGGTGACGCTTTGGCACCCCTGCCAGCGCTCTCATGTATGTGCCGGCCCCTACGCTTCCGCCAGGTGACATTGCCGCCCTGGACATCGCCCCCGTGCCCGAGGGCCGCCAGCGCAGCAAGTTCCTGGCGGTGGGCGACCACGCGTCGCAGGTCCGCATCCTCAGCCTGGACCCCGACGACTGCCTGGCCACGCTGGCGGTGCAGGCGCTGCCCGCGGTGCCGGAGAGCCTCCTCATCATCGACAGTCCGGTGACAGGTGCGCGCACCGGCGCACCCCTGAGCCTGAATTGGCACATACACGCATGATACTGTAACCAGGCATACATATGTAGATATTATGGCTCAAGGTTTTATGGTAAGGCAGATACGGTAAATACAAGGATAATGAGGATATGATGTATGGAAATGAATACATTATGATGATTTGATATACGATGATGAATAAATGATATTATATATTTTTGGGTTTTAGAAATTCTGAACTCAAGCTGTATATCTTCAACCCTAAACTATGTATGTATGTATGTATACATGTTCCTGTTGTTGACTCCCATCGCAAAGAAGGAAAACTATATTCACCTTGACGTCATCTATCAGAAATACACCACGAATGCTGCCCAGCATTCCCGACGTGCTGGGGCAACACAATCCATTGCGTTTTTTCCCCACAACCCCAATGGAAAGGTATGTTGTTCATGCGAGTTCACATACAACTGAGCACACCATACATGCCCTTTGGACATGGTCTATCGGTGCGTGCGCACGTGAAGTAATCATAGGGAAGTGCGTACGAGGCGGATAATCTCCGTCCTGTGGTTTAGAGCTTGCATATGTATGCCGAAACACAGTATGTGTGATTCCACCATTGTTCCTGCCCGCACTGCCTCCACTCCCGCAAGCGGCGTCCGTAAGGTGGCCGCGCTCACTGGCCGCCCCGCTGCTGGTATGCCTCAGGCGACAGCATGAGTGAGGAGGACGCGGGGGCGGGCAGCCTGTTCCTGCACAGCGGCCTGGCCAACGGCGTGCTGCTGCGCACCGAGATGGACCGCGTCACGGGCGCCATGAGCGACACGCGCACCCGCTTCCTGGGCACCCGCCCGCCCAAGCTGTTTGCCACCACGCTGCGCGGGCAGCGCGCCATGCTGGCGCTCTCCAGCCGCCCCTGGCTGGGCTACTCCCACATGGGCCGATTCAACCTCACGCCGCTCTCGTATGAGGTGCGCCTCGCCCGGACCACCTCGCCGAGCCTTGCCAGCATCAGCATCGCTATTGCTAGTCAGCCGAGAACCCTGTACCACCCTCTTCACCTTGTGACACACGCCTACTATGACCGGACCTAGTCCCGTATCAGTAGCCTGATGGCAACATGAGCCCTCATGGCCAGATGGCCATTTTATTCATACTTGTTTGTGGTCTATTTGTTGCGACAGACTGAGTGTTATATTCAATTGGACCCATGGTAGACAGCATACTTTCACCTAAATTATCCAACCAGCCGCCATCCGCGCTGCCCGTCGCGGCGCCTGAGGCTGTGGCTGTGCGCGCCAGGCGCTGGACTACGCGGACAGCTTTGCGTCGGATCAGTGCCCCGAGGGCTTCGTGGCGGTGTCCAAGTCCACGCTGCGCATCGTCACGCTGGAGCGCCTGGCGGAGACATTCAACCAGGTGCGCGCGCCCGCGCAGGAGCCGCCGCAGCCTTCATTATATGGTCGCCAATGACATGCATTTCGAGGAATAACTGGGAGTTGCCAAATTATACGAAATTTGGTTATTTGAAAGCTGAATTCTGTCACGACACGGAGATTTTCACAATTTGGGTCATTGCCTTCAGGAACGCCAGCCTATTTTTTTCTCGATCGCTTACACATAGTGTACCTTACACTGTGTTTAATATGAAGCATCCTGTCTAGACATAGTAACAAGTATGTGTATGCTGACTCCCCCCCCCCCTTCCCCCGCCTCGCGACATTGCCACTGTCAGGTGTCCACTCGGCTGCGCTACACGCCGCGCGCGTTTGTGGTGCACCCGCAGCACAAGACTCTGGCCATCGCGGAGGGCGACTATGGCGCGATCCCGGCCGCGGAGCGCGAGGACCTGAAGGACATGATGGCGGGCGAGGACGGTCTGCAGGGCGTTGAGTTTGACGAGGAGCGCGCGGCACAGGAGGACCAGTTTGGCGCGCCCAAGGTGCCCCCGACCTCAAGTGTCCCCCTGATGTACATGTGCTGGATGGGACCTGTGGTATTGTATTGTCGATGCTCAGCCTGCATGCCTACGTATGCCCTTGGAAAGCGGTATGCTTATCCAAATACTTAGAGCGTACCCGTACATATACATTACTTACATTGTCTTACATTATATAAATATATATGTATACAT
>VCJN01001854.1:0-68233 GCA_006384855.1 Tetraselmis striata
AACGCATACCATAGTCGGCGGTGGATCGCGGATGTGGACCCTAGGGCCAACAGCGAGGATGCAATGGAGGCGTATTTTCGCTGATCTGTGGCACACTCAGAATCTGCGGCTGACACTGTGAGATTCAGATGTGACATACAGGTGACGAAGCACTACTACTAGCGACTATTATTTATCCGTGAAGGCTGCTGCTGGTGGCGGCACGTCCATCCAGTTACGTGCGAGTACATCCGGCGTTATTGCCGGCGGGCGATAAATCCTTTTTGTCATCATTCTGGTATTCGTACCAGCCCGGTGAAGCGTACATGGCACTGACGTACAAGGTACAAGGTTGTCCGTGTAGTACCGGGTAGTACGCGATATATTTATGACGCCGGTACCGGGGATGTAGTACCCGGTACCCGGTACCCGGGCACGAACCCTAGTCGTCCTGTGGATAAGTACGACTATTAGTACATGGGAGCGCAAATCGCAGCCGTACGTATTTGGTAACACTGGGGAATTTGCAGTACTAGTACTGCTGATCGGGCCTGCCAGCCGTCCGATCAAAGGTCATCAGATGGGCGGTTTGGCTGCCATGTTTTGCCAAAGAGTGCTCACGTTACATAAATATTCGCGAGGGGGAGGGCGGGGGCAGGCAGCGGTTTGCCGAAGAATGATTGAATTACAATATTCGCGACAGCTGCCATCGGGGGATGTGGCCCCGGGGGGGGGGGGGGGGGGGGTGCGGGGGCGGGGGGACCACGCCCGCCCCGCCCCCCCCCGCCCCCCCTCGCCGCCAGCCGCTCCCGCCTGGGGGGGGGGGGGGGGGGGGGGGGTAAAGGGGGCGGGGGCTACTGCTTGTTCTTGTTCTTGCGTGCCCGGGGGACCCTCCGCTTCGACGATCTCGCTGCCTCCGCCTCCGCCTCCGCCTCCGCCTCCGCCTGCGCCTCCGACTCCGCCTCCGACTCCGCGACCGTCAGTTTCTTACCTCGGCGTTTCTTCACTGGCCTCTTCCGCTTCTTGTCATCCGTCAGTGTCTTCACCACCCCGGGAGGCTGTGCCGTCGACGACGCCGCCATGAGCTTCCTTACCTTGGCGTCGGGACGCCCCCTGTGCCCAGACACCCACAACAAGCCACAATCGTTTCGCCTTTAAGCGGCTGAGGATGCGGCCTCCTCGGCCACCACGAGTTGCGCCGCTGGCACTGTGGAAGCCTTGGCGTTGAGGTGGGCCTTACGGCGCTCCCGGACGAACCTGCGCGCGGCACAAGTTAGCCACGAGTGGGTGCGTGCTAATGCGGGGGATGGAGTGTTTTGTTGCGCGCCCACCTTGTCACGGGTTTCCTCATGTCTTTCTCGTCCTCCTCGATGCCGGCGGCGCGGACACGCGAGACAACAAGGCTCGCCGCCCACTTTTGCCCGGGGGGGCGAGGTCGGCCATGGCGCTGTGAGCGGTGAAGGGGGGGGGGGGGGGGGGCGGGGGGGGGGGGGGGGGGGCGGCCGAGGTGGAGAAACTAACACCCAGTCGACGACCGCCTTCCGCAGCAGTCAACGACACATCGGAGGCGAGGAGCAGCGCGCCACTACTATTTATATGCACGTATTGTCAAGAGCTAGTCGGTGCGGCATTGTGTCGGTGTAATTTCGCAATGTTTATTGTTGAAGTAGCACGGCGTAATGGATACGGCGAGTGAATCCGGGATAATGTGTGCGACGAATGTGCGCGCGCAGCGGTGTGCGGCGGTGTGCGGCGGTGTGCGGCGGTGTGCACCGATGTTAATATAGTGTGAATATTATATCGGCCGTAGACGATCAGGTCTGGCAGCACCGCCCGTGCTTGTAAATAAGCGACAATGGGTCTAGTCTCCCGCTAGTCTGTGCACCGCAAGTGCACTCCGCAAGCCTCGCCTCCATCCGCGTCGGAACCGGTAGTAAGTGTTGTTGTGTGCGCACATCGTGACAACATTAAACGGTGGCAATTGCAATTATTAGCGGTGGATAATGTGAAGGCGTTTTCGAAATCGACAGAGAATGAGGCGGTGCTGGCGGAGTGCATTGGCGGTGCACAGAATAGCGTGTTGCTGGGGTTTTGGCTGCATCGGACGCCGTATTCCCACCCATCCGGCACGGAATGTCCGGTTTTCACACATTTGTGTGTTAATAAAGCAGTGTGAATATTACGCGTCTTTTACGCCGGGTGGATGGGCATCCGGCGTCCGATGCACCCCAATTATTTGCAGCACGCTACTCTACGCACCCCCAACGCACTCCGCAAGCCTCGCCTCCATCCGCGTCGGAACCGGTAGTAAGTGTTGTTGTGTGCGCACATCGTGACAACATTACACGGCAATTGCAATTAGCGGTGGACAATGTGAAGGCGTTTTCGAAATCGACAGAGAATGTGGCGGTGCTGGCGGAGTGCATTGGCGGTGCACAGAATAGCGTGTTGCTGGGGTTTTGGCTGCATCGGACGCCGTATTCCCACCCATCCGGCACGGAATGTCCGGTTTTCACACATTTGTGTGTTAATAAAGTGTGAATATTACGCGTCTTTTACGCCGGGTGGGTGGGCATCCGGCGTCCGATGCACCCCAATTATTTGCAGCACGCTACTCTACGCACCCCCAACTCACTCCGCAAGCCCCGCCTCCATCCGCGTCGGAACCGGTAGTAAGTGTTGTTGTGTGCGCACATCGTGACAACATTACACGGTGGCAATTGCAATTACCGGTGGGTAATGTGAAGGCGTTTTCGAAATCGACAGAGAATGAGGCGGTGCTGGCGGAGTGCATTGGCGGTGCACAGAATAGCGTGTTGCTGGGGTTTTGGCTGCATCGGACGCCGTATTCCCACCCATCCGGCACGCACGGAATGTCCGGTTTTCACACATTTGCGTGTGAATATATATAGTGTGAATATTACGTAGGCGTCTTTTACGCTGGGTGGATGGGCATCCGGCGTCCGATGCACCCCGAATCTCACCAACACGCTACTCTACGCACCCCCAACGCATTCCGCCAGCCCCCCCTCTTTCCGCGCAGGTCCTACGTTCCATTGTATGTATATACATACATACGTACATGTATTGCTCCGAAACCAGCCCAAACTTTATGAGTGCACAAGTGTAAATGGGGGGGGGGGGGGGGGTGGGGGGGGGGATGTGGCGGCGGGGCATCCACTCACACATACCCCAGCGATGCATGACAAATATTACATGCCGTGGCGGGTCGGCGGGCCGACCCGGCGGGGGGGGGGGGGGGGGGGGGCGTCTATTCAACTACACGTGCGACAGTGTCGTTTCGTGGAGCAGTATATGTGCCCGGCCTCATTTATACCGCCCCCTACCTGCGCTGCATGGTCTACCCCTAAGAATTACTTAGCACAAACCGTCATTACTTAATAGGAACCTAGCACAGCCAGGCTTATATGCCCGCTTTCCCGATCAACTTCTACGCACTTTCCGTCCCTCAACCGCCGGACATGGGGGTTAAGCCGCCAGCCTCGGCAGTTGCTTAGCCAGACTTGGCATCCCGTACCGTGTCCATGGCTTCGCAGCTCTGCCGCTGGCACACGCCGAGTCCGGCGCTTGCTGCCGCGGGGTTGCGCACGCATGCACGCACGGTAATACGCCGCCGACGCCGCCACGCTTACTTCCACCACCTTCGCCAGCCGCAGCTTCGCACGCCTTTCCGCCGACATACGAAACGCACGAATCCCCCCCCGTCCCCGCGTCATGTATATTATATTCGAGGCGACTATGCGGGGCGCAGCACACGCCGCGGCGTGGGTCGGCGGAGCGACAGGCGGCGGGAGCCCTAATGGCCGGGCAGTATCCACACCCACACAGGCACCGCCGCTCACCTCCGACGCGGATGAACCGCCTCCCAAAGGAAACATGCCGGTTGGTGGTAAGCCCAGCAGGCGTGCGTGGGGTGCCGGCGCCGGTACTGGTGCGACGGAGCTGTCGCGTCAGGAACCGCACCGCATGTGGAGCAACACATGGCGGTGCCGGCCCCACCTATGTCTAGGGCCACCTCCTCACAACACCCCGCCACGACGGCGTCGGCCACCGCCGACGGCGCCGTTGCGGGGGGGGACGCCCTGCCAGGCGACGATGATGCGCCTGGTGCGCCGCGTCAGGAGGCAGAGGAGGCCGTGGTCGAGGCGACTGATCGGGCTGAGGGGGTTGTCGAGGCGAGCGAGGCTGCGCTCGCGCCACCCGCCCCGCAGCCACCTGCGGGACATGCCGACTTGCTCGTCGCCATGTTGACCGGAGCACTACGAGCAGTGGCGGGAGGCGGCCACATGCACTATCATGTGCGTGTCCTGGCCGGACGCCCGTCATGCGTGGACTGCGGCCAACGGACGGACTGGGAGTGTTGCTGCGACGGCACTCCGGCTTTGTGCGGCCCCGAGTACCCATGCATGGCGACCCATCAGCGGGCAGTCCCCTGCCCGACCACGGCCACGAAGAGGGCGGAGTTCCGCCATGTCAGGGACGCGTTCCACGACGCGACTCGCGCCGCCGTGTGTGAGGCTTCCGAGAAGGCACGCGCGGCTGGTAGGGTGCGCAGGGTGAGGCGGCGGACGGCCCAGGAGCTGAAGGAGAGCGAGACATGCCGTCAGTGAGGTCGGGCGCAATGTCATTGGGTGGGGCACACGGACGTGTAACACTTGCACTTTGCGCGTACTGCTGGGTTACATCCAGGCTGCGTCACACTATGCAACCGGAAAGGCTGCGTTGCTACTGCAAACAATGCGACGCCTCACTCTGTAGCAACCGCTGCCGCGCCTATCCCACAGCCGCTGCCCCGGCCGCCCCCCCCCCCCCCGCGCGGGATCCCCGCCATCAGCAGCTTGCACTTGCACTTTGCGCGTACTGCTGGGTTACATCCAGGCGGCGTCACACCGGAAAGGCTGCGTTGCCACTGCAAACGATGCTACGCCTCACTCGGTAGCAACCGCTGCCCCGCCCATCCCACTCGGGATGCTGAGAGCAGCTAAAGGGCACCGGGGGCGGGGCAAGAGGGAGCAGGGCCAATGATTGTGGAAGAGCGGGGACCCGCTTGCATGCCATCGTATTATATCTTGCACAATATCTGTTGCTGCACTCATATCTCACATCACTAGCTTAGCTATAGTGATTCCCCCCCCCCCCCCCCCCCCCCCCCCCGCACTGCGTACGCACAAGCCTGGGTATACGCATCAACTGCCCGCCGGGATGAGAAACTGGTATTGGTAGTGTGTCTGTGGGGTGGAGGGGGGGGGGCAAAAGAGCTGCCAATTGCTGCCAAGCTGGTGCGTTACATTGGGGCAGGCGCTGGGCAGACAATTGGGGCTCGCTTCAGAGCATTGTCTAGTGCCTATGCGGCTGCGCCGCCTCCGCCGCATGCAGACTCTGCGGGCTCACCAGCACCGCCACCTCAGTCATGCGGCCCTGCATCCCGCAGCCCGCCGCCGTCAGCCAGATCAGAGGTATCCAGAAGCCAGTGCTGGGGTTGTTGCGGCATGACCGCATAGTTTTCAGCGGCTGCCGTCCACAGCTTGTAATGCATCCCTTTCCGCCGATTCCGCTGTATGCGCTGTCTTAAAGCCGCGCTGCCCCGGCCGCCGCGCCTTGGCGCCGCGCTGCCCCGGCCGCCGCGCCTTGGCGCCGCGCTGCCCCGGCCGCCGCGCCTTGGCGCCGCGCTGCCCCGGCCGCCGCGCCTTGGCGCCGCGCTGCCCCGGCCGCCGCGCCTTGGCGCCGCGCTGCCCCGGCCGCCGCGCCTTGGCGCCGCGCTGCCCCGGCCGCCGCGCCTTGGCGCCGCGCTGCCCCGGCCGCCGCGCCTTGGCGCCGCGCTGCCCCGGCCGCCGCGCCTTGGCGCCGCGCTGCCCCGGCCGCCGCGCCTTGGCGCCGCGCTGCCCCGGCCGCCGCGCCTTGGCGCCGCGCTGCCCCGGCCGCCGCGCCTTGGCGCCGCGCTGCCCCGGCCGCCGCTGTCTTGGCGCCGCGCTGCCCCGGCCGCCGCTGTCTTGGCGCCGCGCTGCCCCGGCCGCCGCTTGGCGCCGCGCTGCCCGCCGCTGTCTTGGCGCCGCGCTGCCCCGGCCGCCGCTGTCTTGGCGCCGCGCTGCCCCGGCCGCCGCTGTCTTGGCGCCGCGCTGCCCCGGCCGCCGCTGTCTTGGCGCCGCGCTGCCCCGGCCGCCGCGCCTTGGCGCCGCGCTGCCCCGGCCGCCGCGCCTTGGCGCCGCGCTGCCCCGGCCGCCGCGCCTTGGCGCCGCGCTGCCCCGGCCGCCGCGCCTTGGCGCCGCGCTGCCCCGGCCGCCGCGCCTTGGCGCCGCGCGGGGTATCGAGTCCTCCCCTCCCTAGTGAGCGCGTCCACCTGCGCCTTGCGCTCGGGGCCGTCCTCCTCCGTCACCACATTCTGCAACCCCCACCGCGTGACGAACCACGCAGCTCCTTGCATGCGCTTGTACATGTGCCCAAGCACCGCCTAGGGACGCGAAGCTCCTTCTCGGTCATGATCGCCTTCACCCGGGCCTCCTCGAGCAGCGGACCGGCGTTAAGAATGGAAAACGTTTCCATGTGGTGCAAGCAGTCCTCCATGACCCAGCCGGACTGCACCGTCACCTTGCCTGACCCTGCAGTCATGGAGGGGAATGCCGTCACGCCCACGCCCACGCCCACGCCCACGCCCGGGGGGGGTGGGGGGGGGGTTACCTTTCGATTCTTGGACACTGCAAACGAAGGGCGCAACCCGCGTTCAAAGTTGCTGGGTATCGGGACTAAAGCCTGGCGCCGGTCTTCCTGCTTCATAGCTCGGAATCCAATGTGGCCCTGCACGGTGACAAATTTCCTCCATAAGTCCCTTCCCAAGCCAAAAAAAAACAGGTGGAACGGCGCGAGGGGGAAGAGGTTGATCATGCTGACATAGCCCAGGACCACATGCACATGGCACACGCCATGGCAGCCAGTGTTCTGCTTGGCCTCCGCCAGCCGGGTTGTGTTGAACGCACGCCGGGCAAGGTGCGTGATTCACTGGACAAGTCATCGCCTTGATGGACGGTTACCAAGCGAGCATCCCCGTCCGCATCCACAGGGGGGTGCTCCTGGGCAGCCGCCATAGCCTCCACAACCTGCCACGCCGACCGGGCGGGTGCGTGTGATTCCATACAACCGCAGTTGAGTGGTGCCACCAGCACGCAGGCCGGGCCCACTCACCTCTGAACGCAGAAGGTCCACAATGTCACCGTCCTCGAAAACAGCGCGCCACTGGGTCGCCCCGCCGTAGTCCTCCAACACCCACTCGGTAACGACGCCGGTTATCACGCCGTAGTGCCATACTCCCCGGAACTTCTTGGCGATGACCTTCATGTAGAAGTCGCCGGGATCGCCTTTCCATATCACGCCCTCATCGCGGGTTCGACGCCCGCCGGCGGCCACGCAGGCGCGTCGATGTCCATACCGTCTTCGCCAACGGGGTCCTCCCCCACGCCCATCACATCGTCCACCTTCGAGCCGCCGTCGTCCGAGACCGGCGCCCGCGGGCCGTTTCCGACGGCTGCAGCTACTCCTGCTGCCGCGCTTGTTGCTGCTGTTGCTGCTGCTGCTGCTGCCGCCCCTGCTGGTGCTGCTTGTGATAAGGCGGCCTTGCGGCGCAACTTAGCCGCACGCTTCAACGAGTGGCTACAGTTCGGGTATTTCCGGAAGTGCCGCTCTCGCGCCGTCCTTTCACTACTACCCGTCACGATGCCGTGGCAGTGCTTGCATGTGTACACGCCATCCTTCGACACACTCGCTATCCATCCCTTTGCCGGCATGCCTGCTGCCGCGCGCGGGGGGCGGGGGGGGGGTTGAGAGTTGGGGTGGATGTAACCCACCACCGGCAGGCAACACAGATGCGAGTGCGCGGCTGTCCGCGCTTGATTCAACGGTGAGCGGCGGTGACCGTGAGGCGACCCCGTACTTCATGCGCGTGCTGGGGCGTTACACAATCATCAGCAGTTAGGGCGGCTGCATTAAAACGCGCACCTACGAACACCACCTACCGCCTACCACCTACCGTACCACCTACATCCGCCCACACCTCCGCCCGTCGTGCCGCACATCGCGGCACACCGCGGCGATGTGCAGCGATGTGCAGCGAGTACTTGCAGCCGCCTGTACTTAGCCCGGGTACTCCGCGTCGGCGGGCGACACGCGAGCCCGCGTGCGCATATCAATTTGATGAAATTATGGAAACGAGAAATTCATATAGTACTTTACAGGTCGCGCGCGATAGTCGTCGCTACTGGGTATGAAATCCACGTCCCTCGTCCGTCCCGTATCGTCCCCGTATGTCGTCGTTCGTCACCAGTAGGGCACATTTACGTCACATCTGAATCTCACAGTGTGATTCGTCATACATAATTACAAGCCATCAACGCTCAGGGCCGCGTCGCGCAGCGCGCGACACGCGCACTAAATTAACCTCGTACTGTCGTGCCATGCATGAGCGCGCTGCAGCATGAGCCTACACGGACGAGTTTCACCGGTGGAATATCATTCCCAAGCACTGATGACGCCCCGCTGTACGCAGCGCGTACACGCCGGCGTGCCCCGCAGGACCTGCGAAGGGTTGGCTTGGTTGGGGACGCCCCGCCATCCAGCATGCAACAGCATTGGTAGAGCTCGAGGGATGGTACATGGCGCCCCGCAAGCTAGCTTTCCGGCGGCGACCTCGCCGCTGATGACGCCACGTAAAACGCAGCTGCGTACACGTCGGCGTTCACTTGGCTGATCCAGCGGTTGTTAAAACGGGCGCCGCTATCTACGGCGTAACCTAAATAAAAGTCTGTGAGTGGAGTCTGTTGGGAGTCAGGTCTAAGGTATTGGTTGCTCTTCGAAAGCAGCGAATATCGATGAAGCTAAAGCCGGCACCTCATACTGGCTAAAACTACTGTGCGGCAGGGGCCACTTCGAGCAAAACATTGTAATGTACTGTGTTTACATCTCAATTGAGTGTGGCCCAGCCCCTCCAAAAAGGTATATTTCGTCGACTTCGGATATGTATATATGTGGTGACAGTGGCGGCGAAATAATGTTTTGGGAAGGGGCGGCACGGCCGCCCGCGTCGCGCGCTCTCCATCCGCTTCACAGGCGGCGTTACGCATAATTTAACTAATCATGGTAACGCCTCCCGGCAGTTGTTGCGACAGCTGAACCAGCTGCAAAAGCGTTGCCTTTCAACGGGCAAACAACCGCAAAAGTGACGGAAGAGGAAGATCAAGCGACACTAGGTCAGGGTGTAGTGGGCCGCGGGGCCCGTAGGAGCCTCGGCTATCCCACTACAAAGTTAGGAGGTCTGGAAGATCCGGCTCAATTCCGGCTGTTTAATCGCTCCCGCCCACCTCGCCCTACGCGAATTAAGCCAGAAGAGTCAGGTCTAGGTATATTGGCTGCTCTCCGATAGCAGCGAATACCGATGAAGCTAAAGCCAGCACCTCAGACTGGCTAAAACTACTGTGCGGCAGGGGCCACTTCGAGCAAACACTGTAATGTACTGTGTTTACATCTCGATTGAGTGTGGCCTAAACCCTAAACGCTCCTCTAAAAATGTAACAGGGCGGCTATCCGGAGGGCGCGCGTCATCAGAGCACCTGGCGGCACGCTGCGCATCTAGATGTCTGGGGCTGTACCAATGCTTTACCGCCGTGCCGTCGTCCGTACGTGTATACGCGAGGCGTATTGGGGCGGAGAATCCTTGTCAGCGATGTGTAGGATATGCTCATGTACTGCATTAAGTACTGTTTCATGCCGTTTCGAGTTCAGACTTTATGCACGGGGTCAAATAACTACCCGCCTGTATATCTCCCCCGCCCCGCCCACACCGTTTTCTGAGCGTACGTGGGACCCAATAAGCAACACTATTTGAATAAATCTGTCATTAATTCATGGCCTATTTAATATGGGACTCTGTGATATCGCATTTTAGATTTTACAACAACATTATCTAGAGATAACGGGTAAAGGGTACGGCCGTACGGGGTGATCGGAACAGGTAGCGACGCTAGCGCGCCGGCGCGCCCAACTGACGCGCCAGCAGCAAGCTCCCACAGCCAACCTCCATGGTACTACCCAAGTAGCGACTACCCGGTCCACCCACCATCTGCTGCCAGAACCAGCCGGACAACGCAACGGCCGTCCCGGCTTGCAGCACAGAGGCACGGTCAAATATATGCTCGCGGAGCATTTGGTCTCTGCGCTCGCGTCCAGTGTCTGATTCGCAGGGTATGGTGGCCTCACGTGCCGCGGCCGTCACGACGCCCCGCCGTTTAACGACCCAAACTGCCTGCATGTCCCGAGCTCTTCCGCTTCGACACCCCCCCCCCCCCCCCCCCCCCCCCCCCCCCCCCCCCCCGCCCCCCTAGCTGCTACGGGCGGTACCTGTACCAGTACCGATGAGGATTCAGGCTGCGCTAAGGGTAGCTCGCCGACGTTGCCCAAGGTCAGACTGAGTCGCCGGTGCACCAACTACGGCAACCCTGCTGCGCCCCCCGGCCAGCCCGACAACACGGTGTGCCGCTATTACTATTAATCTATCCCAGCACGCGTTGTTGGTATGGCCATCTCGTGCTTTTAAATCTCCGTTTCGTCGCGCTGGGGGCTCGCGCTGGGGGCTCTGTGTTTTTTATCGCCTGGCGGACATCTGTGGGTGGGAACAGTATAACCCTTGCAATGGCCTCTTCGGCGGCTTTGATAGGCAGCATCTGGTTGGGGCGCTGCCAGTCGCTAGGGCGATCACTGGACGCCCGCCACCTCCCGTCTCGGATCGCACAGGCCAGGCGGAGAAGCTGGCTCGCGGCTGCTAACCCCGACGCCTCGCTGCCAGGGCGGATGTTCTCGAGCGACGGGGAGTGGGAGGAAGCGCTGGCGCCGCCCTCCGTCGCAACCTCCCAGGCGCCCGCCTCGAGGCGCGTGACGCGCGAGTCCTCCACCGGCCAGAGCGTGGTGTCCAGCGGCCTGTCGGACCTGGAGGGGCAGCCCAACTACGTGAAGGGCCTTGCGCAACGAGCCACCGAGCCGGACTACAAGCAAATCCGCGAGAAGGGGCCGTTCACGGTGAGCCTGCGGATGAGCAAAATGGCTCCGCCCTCGGCATGGCACGCCGCCAGGGTGCGCACAGGGGTGGGTTCTATCAGGCCAGCTGAGCCCGGCGATGTTCCCTACTCGATGCCCGTGAACGCAGTATGAAAAGCGAGCCTTTGAGCCTGGGGAGCATTACTACGAGGCGGAGCGCCCACCTAGGCCGTCCACAGCTGCGGCCGCCGCTGGTCAGCCCCATCCCCCTTTCCCCTTTCTCCATCTCCTGCTTCTGCCCTTTGGAGGTAGACGGAAGTCTCTACGCCATGCATGCGTTGCTTTTCCCTGTCAACATCCCGTCCCGGGCTGAGCAGGAGGCCGATGCTGAGCGCCACCTCACCTTGCAGGCACCTCCGCCCCAATGGAGCGCCGGCACTCGATGCGCAGCTCCGCTCCGGGGTCGGACCGCGCGCTGTCCTCGCGGGGAGGCAGCAGCCGGCGCTCCTCCGCCGCCATGGCGTCTCGCAGCCCCTCACGCTCTCCGCCGCGCAGCAGCCGCAGCCCCTCTCGCTCCCCGCCACGCAGCAGCGCGGGGAGGGCGCCCTCAGAGCGCTCGGGCCACCGCCGCGCCAGCAGTGAGTCTCTCCCTGCCCTCGCCGCGTTTCCCGCACAGGCAGGACAGCCCAACAAAAGCAGCACCTCTCCACCATCGGCAGCGCAGTGCGTCAATGCGGTGCACTTTCCACCCGCCGAATCGCACCAAACGCTCCAGAGGGGGGGGGGGGGGGTGCTTGCCGGTGGCTTTGTCAGAGGCGGTGGCTGGTGGGAGGCCGAGACAATTACAATTAAGAATGGCGTGTTTCTCTATGAACCGCTCACAATAGGTCGTTCAGGGGCATGATCGGACGGCTGCCCCTGAAAGAGTCCTGGCATCCGGCCTGCGGGAGCAGGAATCCAGGGCGTGCTACTTTGGTGCTTGCGGTAGAAAGATTTCATTGGACACCCGCACAGCCACGCTCTGCTCAAGGGGCTTGCCCCCTGCCCGACATGACTTGCAAAAGACTCAGCACACGTCTCCTGCACATCTCAAACGGGCATGTGGGGTTGATACTCGGCACTGACATCTCTTGCGACGGACTGCACCGGCGCGTGATGGCAGGGCACAGCCGCAGCCCGCCGCCGGAGAGCGAGCGCTCCTACTACTCTTCCGAGCCGGAGGCTGCGCGCGAGCCCGAGGAGGTGGACGTGTCGCTGTGGGGCCACGACCGCGACCCCAGCGAGAGGTGCGCCGCCATCCTGCACTCGCACCTACCGCACCGAGGGGAAGCGGAAGTATGCGGCGGTGTGGAGGTGGTGCGTCTACGTTACCGGTGCCTGTCTACCGGCGTCAACGTAACTGTGGGAACCCGGAACAGACAGCCTCAGGTCGGACATTCCAGCATTCACTGCAGTGCCGGCACAGTTTCTTCTACGAGTATCTATAACCTCTGGCAGGTCGGACAGGTTCTCATTCGCTGTGTTTTCTTGTTACTGCACCCTCAGCTTACGATGTGCCTCCGGCAGGTTGGGTTGGTTGTTGTTTAAAGAGTTGTCATCGCCAACCGTGTCTGTTGGTAGGTCCGCCTATCATTATTTTTCTTATTGCCATCGCGGTCGTTATCATGACAACCTTATTGTTGTTTATCACTCCTGACCCAGGAAATTGAGCTCGGTTGCCTGGGTCCAGAAGGGGCATGGGCAGGCGTTGTGCCAGAGGAAGAGGGCGTGAATAGCGCGCGCCGTTGTTGGGGGTTGTCGCTGACCGCAGCGTTGCTGTGCCCTGGCCTGTCGCGGATGCCGCACCGCAGGGGCAGCCTACACAGCATGAGCAGCGGGCTGAGCCCGCGCGCCTCCCGCCCGCGGGAGCGCGGCTTCGACGTCGGCGCCGCCACGCGCACGCTGCGCTGGGCGGGCGAGAAGTACACGCAGGCGCAGATGATGCGGCGCGAGGGGACGGCGCCCGAGGCGTACGGCGTCATGGAGGACATGCCCACGCGCATGGCGTACCAGCAGCTCAACGTGCTGGCGGGCATGGCCGGCAAGGTGCAGAACGTCATCGAGCACAACCGCAAGATCTTTGAGCGCCGCGTGGTGGCGGCGGACCGCGCGGAGCTGTCACGCGCCTTCAAGGCCTGGCGCGCCGCGCGCTACGGCAGCATCCGCAAGCAGCAGCTGCTGGCGCGCGCCGCGGCGCGCATCATGCGCGGCAAGCTGTCGCGCGCCTTCTACTGCTGGAAGGACAAGTTCAACCTGGTGGACAAGTACCTGGCGATGAAGCGCAAGGGGCTGGCGGTGCTGCGCCGCGGCCGCCTCACGCGCTGCTTTGGCGAGTGGCGTCGCCTGGTGGAGGAGCGCGCCTGGCGCCACCAGCTCTCCATGCGCGACAACGAGAATGACCGCCTCGCCCGCCTGGTGCGCCGCCCTCCGCGGACCCACCAACATAAAGCACCTACCTGGTAATAACAGAAAGCTGTTTCTTAACGCATCCAGTGGCCATGTGTTGTTGCTTTCGCTGGTCATTGTGGATGTACATGGATCATCATCGCCTTGTTGTCATCGCCGTAGACGCATTGCGCTCGCTAAGAGTGATGCCATTGTCAGTACAAATGCGCGGTGATGTTATACGACTATTGCATGCTTTGATCATCCGTCTTATTGACTATGTGTTTGAACACTATCACCCCATGTAGTCTTATGCCCTTACCGCTTCTGTGTCGCTGCACCGCAGTGCCGCAAGTACGAGAACAGGCCGGTCACAATTCTCGCCAACCGCCACCTGCGCAAGTGTATCTGGGGCTGGCACAACCAGGCCTGGGAGCGCATCCGCCGCCGGAAGCTCATGGACAAGGGGCTGAACCGCCTGAAGATGCGGCAGGTGTCCATGGCATGGAACAGCTGGTGACCCCCCCCCCCCCCCCCGCCCCCCCCCCCCCCCCCCCCCCCCCCCCTCCCGCGGCCTCTGGCGTCTCCCCATCGCAACTTCTGAAACCTGACAAAAATGGACAACTTCTCGTTTGACGTCTCATTGTCGTTTCCTTCGAGCGATCCATTCCTGACAGCAAGAGCGTGGTGTGGCAGGTTTGAAGCCTACGACGCCGTCCGCACCCGCAAGCAGCACGTGCGCCGCACCATCGGCCGCCTGTGGAACAACAAGCTCTCGCGCGTGTGGCAGAAGTGGCAGGAGGTGGTGGGTGAGTGGGCGCCACGTCGAGGAGGATTTGCCGTCCCATGAAACAGCTACCTTGCGGATCTGTGGATCGTTTTTTGAGTTGCTGTATTATCAGCGGTCAAGGGCCTCGCGCCGCCAGCGTGTGAATGATAAGACCGGACATCCTACCTGCATAATACATTTATACATCTCTAACATCAATATGCAAGGCTTACCTTTGTTTTTAATATCCAGCTTTCATATACATTATACCATACTTTTTGTTAAGTTTTGTTATACCTGTACTTATATTATATGCTACAATATGCACACATAATCTTAAAAAAAGTGATGTAAATGTAGAAATATTCCTTGATATTATCCGTATGTATGTGTGTGTGTGCATCTATACCCTCTGACGATGTGCGTGCGCTGGCCGCGTGCAGACGGGGAGCATCGCAAGCGCCTGCGCTTCGCGCGCGCGGTGCGTTTCTTTGCCAACCGGACGCTCGTGCGCGCCTGGAACTCGTGGGGCGCCTTCGTTGAGTTTATTAAGCAACACAAGAGGGTGGTGAGCCACTGGGAGGCGCAGCAGACGAGCAAGGCGTGGCGCCGCTGGCTGGACTTCGTGGACGAGCGCGCGCGCCAGCGGCTCATCCTCACCCGCGCAGTCAACAAGATGCGGCTCAAGACGTACTCCATGGCGTGGAACACGTGGCAGGCGTACCTGGAGGACAAGAAGTGGGCGGAGCTGTACGGCACCAAGGAGGCGCTGCTGGAGGAGGTGGCGCGCCTGCGCGGCGAGAACGAGCGGCTGCGCCGGGACAACGAGCGCTTTGTGCGGCTCATCGACTCGGGCGAGTGGGGGCGCGGCCGCGTGGCGGAGCTGGTGCAGGCGGGGGAGATCATGAAGGGCGAGCGCGACGCGCTGATGAAGCTCATCGGCAGCCTGCGCCGCGAGTACGAGGCGGTGCAGGAGGCCAAGGCGGCGCAGGAGTCGGAGCTGTCGGAGATGAAGTCGCGCATCACCAAGTTTGGCGGCCCCGGCCGCAACCGCATGCTCGTCAAGGGCGGCTCGAGCTTCAACGGCCTGGTGCGGCAGATGAAGACGGAAATGGCGGAGGCGGCGCAGGCGGGCAAGGTGGTGGACCCCAACCGCATGTACGAGGTCAACAAGCTCAGCATGGACCGCGTGCAGGTCGGCCGCCGCCCGCCAGCGCGCCCCATCTGACGCTGCATCGCCGTGACAGTCGTCGCGGCTGCGTGTCCTATCAAATGTACGGCATGCCTGACTGCACAGGTGCTGACACGGTTATCAGAACACTGCGAATAAGAACTTGCCGGGCCTGCAAAGAGGTCAAATGTTAGACGGAACTATAATAGCGAATGTTCTTATAGGCTGTACCCGAGCTCACTTCAAGGCTTCGAATAGTAGGGGGTCTTATAGGTGCGCTGGCTCAAGTACTTGTACTAGGGTACGCAAGTTATCAGCAGGCACACATTGGCAGCGGACTCGCGCAACGTATATATACATTACGCCGCCACCATATATATTGTGACCACTCTGGCTTTTTCCCCTCAGGTGTTCCCGGACGGTGAGCTGACCATCGAAGCGGTCAACCCGGAGAACGCCACCTTCGACCGGCCGCACCCCATCGGCAAGTCGGCTGTCCGCCGCGGCGGCGGCGTGCCGGTGACCGTCAAGACGCGCGTCCCGCCCGAGTTCGGAGGCGGCGGCCGATCTGGCCGCCCTGGCGCGCCGCCGCCGCACGCGGGGCCGCCCACGGGTGGGGAGGGCCACGTGATGAACGCCATCGGCAGCCGGCTGGCCCGCACCGGGGGCATGAACTCCTCCCGCTGAACCACCCAAAATGAAGCCTTCCATGCTGTGCCTCGCCTCTGTGCGCGGACATCAAGGCCGTTCTTAACCTCCGAAGTGGCCCAGCTGCCTGAAAGTGCAAGACCTGTATTGTGCATTTTATTTAATCCACATTCCACTATCGTCGCCGAATCAGTACCACTATTGAAGCTGCACTCGGTTTCGAATCCTGTGCATTCGCGGGTGCTCTGTGAACGATGAACATGGTCAGCGCTGCGGGCACACGGTGACATGTCATATTCTACGTCGAATCGCCATCCAGCGTATGTCTTAGTCCTGACTATAAGGCGTAATTACGTAATGAATTGGTGTATATCTTCCCGTGCTACATGTGTTTTATTACAAAGAAACAATAATGCCACCGCGCTTACGTAGTCGCTATATGTACCTTACACCGTCGTCATCAAGTTAACAACGGCAGCATATGTTTTACACTTTGTGGATAGTCTTTTTGTAGATATTTTACAGAGGGGCGAGGTGCCGGTGTTAGCGCACTTTAAGTCGTTATACTCGTCTGTCGTTAAACTCCGCAAGGTGCATCCCTTCTCCCTTGCGGAGTTTAAGATTTTTCTTGGACTCCTGCTTGCTACGCGTGTGCACAGCACTATCTCTCTTGAGGAACGTTGGGACAACCCGGCAGTGCCGAGCATAAGATCGCTGCCGACTCGCTATGGGTTTTCTGATATCATGACACTCAGCATCGGGCTGCACACTGTGGCCTATGGATGGGAGGCGCGTGACTGCAGGTCTCGCTTTTGGCTTTACACCCTTACTGTCATTGAGATAAATGCGTACCTGTCGTACGATGCTTTCACAAACAACATCAACCTTTCTCGCCAGGAATGGAAATGTGCCCTGGCTGATGCCTTGGTATTGAAGACGGCAAATCTGAGCTCACCGGCTTGGTGGCTGAGTTGTACTCCATGTCGCCTTGATCATCTGGGCGCCGCTCGGTCCGCAGTTCCGAAGGCAGTGCACCAGCTTGATTTATCTACCGAGTAGGCATCAACATACTATATCTATCTATTAGCTTTCTTTCAAGAGATTCAAAACTACCAGCGCACATTTTCTATTCTATTCCTATTATATTTTACTTGCCGAACTTTCATCCGAACTTTTGGTAGGTGGTCGGTAGATAGCGGTAGAGTAGATTTTAGTTTATAGCATATCGCGTGGGCCTAGATATAATATGCCGATGATGACGGGGGTATACGCGATGGCGTCGTCGCGCGCTTATTCCCAACTACCACTACGAGTAGCGGGATACATAATATATTCGCGATTTGTTGAGATAATAGAATATGTCTTATACATGGCATGTAGCTCTGTTATTTGAGGGGATACGAATAATGTTGATGAATAACAAGAATGGCCGGTTAACGGCGTCAATGCTCCAAAACCACGATAAGCGACTTAACGACATTCTATAATGCTACGACTGCATTTATCCTTAATTTTATCACTCATAATTATCTCGTATGCTTCTGCCGCTGTGCTGATATATGCAGACGACTAAGATATGCAAAACGAAATAAATAGTAATATGAATATGAAAAGTATTCCCTCAGTAATACTTAGGAGCGGATGTTTATTACATCATACTACTATCATACTTCTATTCATATACTGCAAGAGTTTCTAGAATACCTGTATAAGACTTTGAATGTTCCCATGGGGGAGGCATCATTGTCGGGCACTCCGCACGGCTTTGCTTATGTCCAGACGCAATCCACGGACCTGCCCCCCCTGATTTTGCCCGCCGTTTGTCTGTTGATGTGGGTAACGGCCCCAAGATTGTAACATGAATCAAACGTAATACACCTCCAGGTCAGAGGGCTGCATACTACGCATTATTAAATCAGTGGGCCTAATGCGGGTTCTGGCCCGCTTAGCATCAAAGACTGAGCAGGAAAAGTAAGAAATTTCAAATTTCAAATGTCCAGGTCATCAATCATTCCGCATCAACAGCAGTAACTACGGCACGGCGCACCAAATCATAACCACATCGGGCAGCGGGACCCATCTCAGCTGTTATCCACTTCATCACGGACACGTGCCCACCGCGCGCCGCCTCTTCAGCCCTGTTTACGCTCACCAGCATGCCTAGCCACTACACCACGTGCACGCGGCCTTGCCTTGCTACAGCCGCAAGTAACCCACAGCCCATCAGAGCTCCAGCGGCATGTGCAATCCGCAAGGTATGAAAGGCGCCAGATAGCGCCACCTGCTTCCAACAGTCTTGCGGCAAATGTCCCTCCCAAGACTGCGGATGCCGCGATGGATGCCCCACCTGATGGTTCCCCCCTGCCCGGCGCGAAGTCTACAGTGGACCGTATCCGAATCGTCCAAATGCTTCCGCCACATCTAGTCTCGTACATGGATGTGCCCCCTTCCGCAGCACAGCCTGGAGGGTACCCATCGCGAACCTAGATGTCACGGGGGCATCGTGTTCGTCGCGCAACCACTCAAGATCATCAAGGTGACCGGCTCGCGGAGCCGCAACCACCAAGTCCGAAAGCCCGTGCCCCTTCCAAGGGTGTTGTCTCTGAAAGTATTCCGCCCACTGTAGCACCAGCAGGTGACCGCCCTCAGCGGCGCCCTCCATGATCGCCGTAACCGCCGTCACGATGATCGCCGGGTCCAACTCCTTGAAATACTTCAGCGGCGTCAAGAGCCCGCCCCACCGCTCCGCCGTTTTCACCACCACACAGCGTGTGGTATCAAGCCGTGAGCCGAGGACGTCGTACCCAATCTTTTTCATCATGACGAAAAAGGTCTTGCTCCCTCGGAGAACCACGGGTATCGACACTCCGCGGCCATACATGCACCACCCGAGATGTTCTAGGCCCCACTGCAGAGCCTTTTAGTCGCAGACGGATACGGAGCCCAGCCACGATGTGTGGCCATCCAAAAACATGCCGGGGTCGCTCTCCACAACCCCTAACCTCGGGCCCGTCCGCCGCCCACTCCAATAGGCCCACCCGCACCATGAATAGGCGCGCGCCCATCTGTTTGCTGCCTCATTCGACGGCGAGATCGACGCCCTCGCGCAGTGCGTTGTTCACAATAGAACGCAGCACACCGCGCCAGGTGTCGCATGGTAGCGCGTCAGCCACCACTGGACACACTTTGTTCGAAAGTGACGATGTTTTGTCCGTTGCTATGCATCACAAAGCGGGGAGGGGGTTCAGCGGCCACTCCGTTTCTGGGCCATGACAAGGATAGGTATGCCGCGCTGCATCCGTGTTCGGGCACCGGGGGGAAATAAGCACATGCAGGCGCGGCAGGATCCGCGCCGCAGTTTTTCTGTAGCGGAAGGAAAATGTTGAATGCACAAGCCAACTCTGTTCAGCTGCCCCCCCCCCTCCCCCCCTCCCCTCTCTCTCCACTCTTGCAGCACCGAGCGATCCGCCCGTCTTGCTTCCCGCCGTTTTGGCTCGGCTTTGCCTCCCGCTCAGTGCGGTGACGCGTCGCCTCCCTCATCTCGAGCAGCCTCCCGCAGCATGGCGCCTCTGAGTACCACCACTCACCGCCACGAAATGATCGGCAAAGGCCCTCAGCAGCATCATGGAGCGCCACCAGCCTGACCCTGTGTCAACCTTCTGCTGTACAGGCTGCAGCCGCCTCATTCAAACATGCTGACGAGGCTCATGAGCGAAAAGCCCAGGATGAACGCCGTGAGCTTGGCCGCCTTGGCCCAGTAGGTGCGGTGCACGCTGTCCAGCGCGTAGCAGTCCAGGCGCAGCTCGTTGCCCAGCACCTCCACGACCGCGGAGTACATGAAGGTGCCCGACGCGACGGCGCACAGGCACACCGACCACATGCCGTTGAAGGAGGTGCTGGACAGAAGCGCGCCAAGCAGGATCCTGCGCCGCCAGGGTGGGGTGGGGTGGGGTTTGAGCCAGACAAGCACCCCCTCCCTCCCCCTCCCCCACCACCACCCGGCGCCAAGGCCACTGCGCTGACACAAGAGGCGTGCCGGGTGCCGGCCAGGGTTGGGCGTGACTAAAGTGACGCAAAGTAACGCAGCGCCAGTTCGCATACCCCGTTGCGTTTCGGCACACTGACGCCAAATCACATCGACACGAGACATGTAGGCGAGGGCATCGCGGAGGGGGGTGGCGGTCATGCCAGGATCGTGGCTGACCGCGGCGACCTGACCCGGGGCAGGTGTTTAGGGTTGAAGTATAGGGTTTAGGGTTTTGACGCAACTCACGGCGGCACTGCGTCCGACGCGCCCCACAGGCCGGGAACCAGCTCCCCGTCGCGCTGTTCCCTTGGTGTGACGCGAGAGCTGGAATACCGCCGATAGAGAGAGAGGGGGCGGGGGGGGGGGGCGCAGTGTGACCTAACGTGAGACATCGTCGTGACACTATGCCCGACCCCGCTGCCAGTGCACCCAGCTGAGAGAAAGAGAGGGGGGGGGGGGGGGGGGGGGACCTCAAGTGCTCAGATGTCGTGTGCTCAAAGTTCCGAATGTGGTGATCTTAATCGCACCGCTGTGAGTGTGTGTGTGTTGGTGTGTAGGCGAGTGTGTGAGGAGGGCAGGAGTTTTTTTTTGGGGGGGGGGGGGGGGGGGGGGGGGGGGGATTGGGCCGGGTAGCAAACGTGCATGACCGCTGGGAAGTACGGAGGAGAAAGGGATTGGGACGTGCGGAAGACAGGGAGCGGGGGCATTACCCGGCGGGGGTTGCCAGCGTGAAGACCGCCAGGTACGAGGTGTACTGCGCGCGCGTGGCACGGGCCACCAGCAGCGAGGAGCCCACGGCGTAGGCGGTCAGCCCCTGTCGCGCCACCAGCGCCACGGGGGGGGGGGGCATCCTCAGGCCTCAGCACGCACCCCACCCAAACCCACCGGCCAAGTTCAACCGTTTGCCCCCTGCTGAGCCAGGGCGCTTTCCTCCGCTTCTCCTCGGCGAGAGGGCGAGGAGGATGGAGAGGATTGGGGGCGGGGGGGGGGGGGCAACCTTGTGCGCCAGCACCGCCAGCGCCACGTGGAAGACATCGCCGTTGTTGTCCTGCGCCCCGATGGCAGCCCCCTGCGCACAGGCAGGAACGGGGGAGGCGGGCAAGAGGGGGTTCAGGGAGGAACGGCCGCCCGGGCAAACCACGCCCCGGGCTTGCTACATGTCATGGGTCACCGCCCCCTCCCAGAAAAGGAAAAAGGACACCATTCTGCGCTCTGCGGGACGACAACGCCGACACTGCCTGGACACCGCAAATCGATGGTATCCCCTTGTAGCTGGCGCCCGCAAACCCAAATCCATGGTGCCCCCCCCCCCCCCCCCCCCCCCGCGCATTTTCATCATTGACGCCATCATCGGTATTAACACCAACATTGTCGTCACCACCGCTCGGGTTGTAACCATTGCCAGAGCCTGGCTTGAGCATTGGCGCTGCAGGGCGCCTCCCCAGGCCGGGGCGCACCTCGATGCACGAGTGCAGCGCCAGCCCGACCGCGAGCACGAAGCTGCCAACCTGGTGCTGCCCCGGCGCCGCGGGCTCGTACAAGGGCGACAGCACCGCGACGGCCTCGCCGTCCCCCAAGACCTCCGCCGCCTCCGGCAGCAGCTGCTGCGTCAGGGAGGTGTGCTCCGAGCAGCCGCACTCGTTCACGCCGGCGCGCTGCGCGTGCTGGTGGC
The DNA here is from genome assembly GCA_006384855.1 of Tetraselmis striata. Taxonomy (NCBI): domain Eukaryota; kingdom Viridiplantae; phylum Chlorophyta; class Chlorodendrophyceae; order Chlorodendrales; family Chlorodendraceae; genus Tetraselmis; species Tetraselmis striata. The sequence continues at coordinate 21,725 of VCJN01001854.1, forward strand.
TGCCGAGGTTGCTGTGGCTGCTGTGGCTGCGGTGCCCCTGCAGCGGGTGCTCCCCGTGGCCTGCGTGCTCCGGGGCGAGTATGACGTGGTGCGTGCAGCGGCTGTGGTCGAGCACGAGGTCGTGCCACATGTGGTGCTCGAAGTTCCCGCCTGCACAGGCGCATCGGGGAGGTGGAGGAATTCTTATGATGTAACACGTAAGAGGATAATAGTCTCAGGGTGGTCCAGTTCCAGCAAAAGAGGGCCACTTACTGACGCCCTTGGTGAGGATGGCCGCCGCCGGCGAGACCTTTCGCGCCTGGTTGATCTGGCAGCCCTCGATGCACTCCACGCAGCGGCTCTCCCCGCTGCCGGGCTCCAGCAGCTGCGCCGTGACGAGCGTGATGATGAAGCCGCCCCCGCTGAGCGCCATCGCCCACGGAAAGGGCTTCTCATCCTCGGCAGCCGCGTCCATCAGCTTCACGAACGACTCCGCCAGCAGATGCACCAGCGCCGCGGACAGCATGACTGCCGGCGGCCGAAAGGGGCAGGGCGCGCTGTCAGCGAAGCTGTCGGGAACGCTGTCGGCTCCTACGCCCCACCAAGTACCGGGCAAGCAGAGCCACCGCCCAATTCCCCCCCCCCCCCCCCCCCCCCCCCCCCCCTCATCCCTCCTCGACGCCCACCCTTCGCAACCAAACTGGCTTTGGACTCGCCGGTAGCAGCCCGATAGCAGGCGTTGCGGCTCCCAGTCAGCGGGCGACTCGCACCCTGCAAACCTGCCGACTCGCCGATCGGGCGCGTGCCGACACGCCGGGTGGAAGGCGGGGCCAATGCGCGTGGAAAGGGGAGGCGGGGGGGGGGGGGGGGGGGGGGGGGGGGAATCGCACCGCCCGCGCTGAGCATGTTGCCAATGCTGAGGCCCAGCGAATAAACGGGGGCCGCGGCGCCGGGGGGCGCTGTAGCAACCGACCGGAACAGGTATTGGGGGAGCAGTGCGCCGCCGAGCGCCACCGCGAAGGCGACGGCCGCCACCGCCAGGTTGGCCATCGCCGTGTCATCGACGACAGGTGGTGTTCCGGAGGTGGGCCCGGCCGCCATATCGCCCAGCTTGCACACTCGCCGGCGGTCGACTCAGTCGGTATACGCGACACACCGCGCTTCAAAGCCCTCGAGCGACTTGCTGTCCTCCAACTACGCTTCCTGCAGCCTACCTCTGCGCGGGCGGAGGAACGGGCGCGACCTGTAGTGTGGGTGGTGGTGACAAATACGCAGGATGGTTGAGAGTGGTATAGAGTGCCGCCCCCCGCCCGTAGCGCGTGTTGTATCACTTCGTGATGATATGATGGGATCACGTGATGATATGGTGGGTTCATGCAGCATACGAGCAGGAGGAGTAAGGATTGTTCTCTAGCGATGTACATGTACCAGTACCTTATTATTCGTTACATGTACCAGTACCTATCCCATCATTCACTGAGGTAGCAGGCTAGCAGCATAATATCGGCCGCAGACGATCACGCGCGGAAAATCACGCGTCGAGTGGAAGCGGCCCTCGTCTGCTGCGACATATCGTGACAGCATGATCGCTCATGACCGAAAACGGACTACCCTGTAATCCTTACGCGACATATGGGACGAGCAATTCCCCTATCTCGTGGGTTGAGCGGAGTAGAAAACGGAGGAGGTGGTCCGAAATTTAACGCAGTGGGAGCGAAACAATACCGGGAGCACCGCGTTTTCATTACGATTAATGAAGGCCTCCTCCTCCTCCTCCGTCCTCTCGTGCTGCGTCTTCGTTAATGAACCGTCATACGTTCGGTATTCGGTCGTTTGATTTAAGGTACAGGTGTGAGGACGGCTGGTTTCTGAATAGACGCGCGTGTATTCTATCTCAAGCACGCTTGATATTCGTCTGATACGACAGAATAACGCGGTACCGCAACGCGTTTTTACTTCTTGCTGATTATGGGGTGTACGGATTAGTACCGGTATGGTGTAGCTGTGAGGATATATAATAATACTTACATCAGCTAGCAGCAGCAGAAGGCGAAATCGGAAATCACCAAAATAAAAGGCAATCAGAAAGGTCCTCTACAGCGACTGCGGGGTGGAAGCAGTAACATGAGAAGACGCATATATCCTATACCCTCACCAACCCTAATCAACCATAGCACACAATAAGGCGCGAAGCGCGCGCACCACTTGTAGTGGCTGCGCCTGCGCCCTATCGTCCGCACTGCGCCCGCTGATATATCAGCGCGGCGCCCTGCCGGACTGTAATAATAATACTTTCACCCTCACAACCTCGGAGTAGCACAGACTCTCGCCACCATAAGCGCATCCCCTCACAGTAGCCGCCTCATGTCACTCACACGGCCCCGCGTCCGCCGACCCGGGGCCTGGCATCCGTCGACGGACGGGCGACGGTCGAACGACGGCGTCTTCTCTAGAGATGTACATGTACCGGTACCTGTCCCATCATTCACTCAGTAGCAGCATATCCGCCGCAGACGATCGCGCGCGGAAAATCACGCGTCGAGTGGAAGCGGCCCTCGTTTGCTGCGACACAGCGACTATCGTGACAGCATGATCGCTCGTGACAGAAAACGGACTACCCGACACAGGGACGCCCCATCCTTACATACGACGGTAAAATAGTTGTTAATTGTATCTTAATTCATATTCGGTTTGAGGATCCCAAGGTTTAAGTGAATCGATTTACTTCCATATAATGGTACCGGTACCAGGTACCGTAGCAGCAGGGGTAATTACGTAATTACCCCTGGTACAGTAGGTACCCTGGGCGGCATTCTCTCTGCCAGTGTGCAGATGGCCAAGTCTGATGCGCGGGCTCGTGCCCATTGGCCCATTCTGCGTCTTCTCATGTTACTGCTTCCACCTCGCAGTCGCTGTAGCAGAGGACCTTTCTAATTGTCCTTTTTGGGGGTGATTTCCTGATATCGCCTTCTGCTGCTAGAGCTCATGTAAATTATAGAAGGTAGCAGGGCTAGACTCCTGTTCGGGTTCTAGGTGTTAAGCGAAAACCCCGACTAGGGTTCAGCACTCCTGCGGTCCCGCCGCGAGCGGCGCGTGGACGCGCGTCGTCAGGGCAAGAGCGGTTTATGGTCTTTAGGTGTAGGGTTTTAGCGCGGGCATCAGCATGCGCCTGCCAGTTTTGCGCGTCCCATGGTGAACTGCCCCCCCCCCCCCCCCGCAAAACAGCAGCAACCGCAACCACCGCATCGCAGCCCCCAAGCTGCACCCAGAGCTCGCCGTGAATAGCACTGAAAATTTGGGCTTGAAGGCACCGCACCACGAGCACGGTGTCTCATCACCAGAGGACTGCGGCTGCGGGTGGCGGACGAAGCTGCCAACGCACATTTTCACCTCACTCGAGCATTCCTTGTCGCTAAAGACGGCCAGGCACGGTGTCCTGCTCGCAGAGGCGTGTGCCGCTGCAGCAAGCGGCAGGAGGGTCCGTCCCTGCTACCAGCGACATATAGGCCAGGTGCGGGTGGTATTGAGTGCGACGATGGCGAAGAAGACGAAGAGCAAAACCGCTCCGCCGGTGAGCCCCCGCCCACTTGCTTCCGCCGCCTCTCTGCGCCCCCTCCCCCCCCCCCCCCCCCCCCCCCCCCCCGCTGGCAATGGGCGGGCGAGCTTTGCGCGGGCACGCGCGAAGCGGATCTGGGCCGCTGGACAACCGTGGCTTCACAAATCCGCGGGGGTCACCGCGGCGGAGAGGGCCACTTATTCCCCCCCCCCCCCCCCCCCCCCCCCATTTGCCATGCCTGCGCAGTCCAAGCCACAGTGGGGCGCACCCAAGACACCGCCTAAGGACGCGCGCCGCACCTCCGTCACGGACGCGCCCATCACCAAGGATAGCCCCGTTCCATCGAGCACGCCGCTGTGGGCGCAGTGCGAGGATAAGGTAACCGTAATAATCTGGCAGCGGGCCGCGTCTGTTGCGCCCGAGATGCCTCCAGCAGCATGTGGGCACCCGTGGCAGAGACACATGGCTCTTGCCTGGGAGTGGGACGGGGAGTGCATTCAGCCGCGCACCGCGATACTGGTAGCGCTAATCGTAATCGTAACCCGTAGCATAGTCCAGGCGCCCTGATTGACCGTGTCCCCACGTGGTGCCTGTCCGCAGCTGCTGGCGCTGATTGACGAGCGCATCAATGAGCACAAGAAGGCGCTGATGGTGCACCACCTCAAGGTGCAGCAGGAGGATAGCGTGGCGCCGACGCCCACCTCCGCGCGAGGGGAGCCCTCTGCTGAGCGGCTTTTTTGAGTCCCAAAAGGGGGGGGGGAGGGGGGGGCTAGCACGCGTTTGGGCCGGCTGGAGGTGCGCTGTCCTCAGGGCGGCGGCCAAGTGGGCAGCGCATGCTTTGAGCCCCTTTGCATGCGTACATACATGGTGCCGCTGTAAAGATGCACCACAACAGCTACTCGTATACCCAAGGGCAGCGCCAACTTAAGCTGTGCCGTCTGCCTGCGCTACGCCTCCACAGTACTGTATAGCGTTTGGTGTGGCAAGACGTGCGTCCCTGCGCACGCACGCACACGTGTGTGACATGTGTGTGTGTGTGTGGGAGGGGGGGGGGGGGTCAATGTGTAGGTTTCCTGAAAAAGACCTGAAGCAGGGTTTCCTGGAAATCATGAAAGAGTGTATTTAGGGTTTAATTCTGTAGGGTTTCTTTGAAAACCTAAAGACCTTGAGCAGCGACGGATTCCATGGTAGCATGCATCAAATCTGAACAATCTGGACAATGCTGACGTCACGCAACGTGACGGAGGACACCGGCACGCATCTAGACACTCACATGTGCCGTGTGCCGCCGCCTCCCACACTCGGCCAATACACACTCTCTCACACTTTCCGCCATGTGCCTGGTTGGCAGCCAGCTACGGAGTGGTGTGGGCGCGTGCTGCCGCCCCCCGCCCCCGCCTCTCCCCCCTCCTACCCCACTTCCACCATCATCGCGACCACCTCATCCCCCCCCCCCCCCCCCCGGTGGACACCCTGACGTACGCCGGTGCCAGTCTGATCACCTGATGGCTGGTTTTCACCTCATCCCGTCAGCGCCTTTGCCGGTCCTCGCACCCTTTGATGGCCCGGCAATGAAAAAAAAACACTGCGAATATGCGGACCGAGCGGGGCTGCTAGAGGCCGGACAGAGACACAGCTACAGCGGCACTACGGGTGCCGGCGCACCGGTAGGCACCTGTACTGCAGCCCTCAGATCGGGCTCGCACGCAACCTATAGGCACGTTGGTTGTAGTTCCGCTGCAGGTTCGTCTAAGTTTGACCTCTGGCAGGCGGGGCAGCCCCCGATTTGCAGTGCTCTTGTTACCGCGTCCGCACCCGTAGAGGCTTGTGATACGGGTTCCTATAGGAGGGGGGGCAGCCACAGGTAAATGGGTGCGGCCGGGCGGGCGGCCGGGCAGCGTGGGGGCGAAGAGGCAAAGACTGCTGCGTTGACGCCGCAGTAATGTTCACATTGAAAACACCCCCCAGCATCCGGGGCGAACGGACGTGGCGAAAGTGATCCAACCTGTGACAAGAGTGCCTGAGAAATTAAGGTGCCCCGATCATGGCTTCCATCCCGCAGTCGTCCTGCCTCGGCAGACTCGCATGGGCTGTGCAATGCCCGGCCAAATGTGTGCGCACAGACACGTGATTGAGAGGGGGTGGGCGGTGGGCCGGGGGGGGGGGGGGGGGGGGAGAGACTGGCACCATCACTCGGCTCACAGCACTGCGGAGCAGGCGTAGCCGGCAGTTCCCCGCCTGCGTGGCGCTCCGCTCACTCAGCCGGCACCAGCGCCTCCTTTGGTGTCTCGCCCTCAGTTGGAAGCCTGGCGCCAGCGCCGTCCTGCGCCGCGGGCGCCTCAGCCGCTGCCTCCCCGTTCGCCGCATCAGCATCAGCATCGCCGGCAGCCGCAGGAGCGGCCGCGGGCGCGGGGGTAAGTGTAGCCGTGGGCTCGCTGCCCTCCCCGCCAGCATCAGCGCCGCCCGTAGCTCCCTCTTGACTCGGCTGCGTGGCCTCCAGTGCCGGCGCCGGGGCCTCTGGGGCTTCAAGAGCCTCCGCGGGGGCTGCTGCCTCGGCCATCTCGACATCTGCGTCAGGCGGGGGATCCCCTGCTTGCTCATCCATCTCTACCTCTGCTGCAGCCGGCGCCACGCCTCCCCCTTCCCGGACGCCGCCCGTGTCCGCCGCCTCCCCTGGCCCTTGCCCTGTCGCTTCTGCTGTCGGCTGCTGGGCCTCCGCGGCCGCCACCGCCGCCACCGCTGCCGCCGCGGCCGCCTCCTCAGCCGCCTTGGCCGCCGCCGCGGTGGCTGCTGCCTGCGCCACCGCCGCTGCCTGCGCCGCTTCCCGCTTTGCCGTCTGCTCTTGCTGCTTTAGGTTCTCCGCCTGTGCGGTGCAGGGCGCGCCTCAGGCAGACTGCCCTCACCCCCCGGGGCGAATTGGGGGGCGGGGATGGGCGCACCGCAACCAGGTGGGGGAAGCGCGGGAAGGAGTCATCTTCGTAGCGCTCCTCTGGAAAGCGGTGAGGATCAAGGCTTACTGTCAGTCATGTTTTTTGCACATGTTTTCTTCCAGAAAACCTTTGCGTGCGTGTCTGTGTGTGTGTCTGTGAAGGGTGGACGGGGAGGGGAAGGAGGACCCCCCCCTTCTTCTCCGGCAACCACGGCTCCCCTCCCCCCTCGCCTGGAAATCCCCCCCTCCCTTCCCCCTCCAATCCCACCTCCCTTTCACCCCACCTGCTCCCGCCTTCCTTTAGTGCACGTATCTCATCACCATCTCACCGTCTCACCATATCACCGCTGGGGGATGAAGACGGCGGGGGGGAGGAGGGGGGGGGGGGGTGCGCACCGGTCGGCACCCATCGCAGCAGCCGCAGACTGCCCGCGCCTGCCGAGTCGGACGTCACCCATTTCTTAGTCCACTTACGGACTCGGCCGGTGAAGTTCTGCTGCACGCCTTGCCCGCGCGCGATGCTGCCGCGTGTGGTCATGGCGGCCCGTCAGCTTGAGCCCGCAGCCCGGAGCAAACCCCTCTCTTGCCCCAGAAGTGAAAAAGGTGCCGCCGCGATCGTGTCGTGCAGCTCGAAGTTCAGCAGCGAGCGCGCATCAGACTACAGCCACGGCACAGCACTTGGTCGGGACAGGGACAGGGGACTCGGCCGTCGCGGTCTCTGAAGGAGCACAGGTTGTGCGACGCTGGGGTGTGGTGACCGACTGCTGTGGACTCGCCCAGCAGCGCGCGATGCTGGACGCACCCTACCACTACCGTACGAGTACTCACTCCTGCGCTAGCTCGCGCCTCTGCTTGTGATGATGATTCTCCGCGCGCTTTATATGATCCACTGAAATACGACTTGGATAACAATTTTATTTCATTATTGAATAAACTTCAATTATATAAATATAGCGACATTTTCAGGCATACACCGCATGCTGGTAGTTATCCTTATTTTGAGACCCAGTATATCGGTATTTAAAATAATTCAGTATTTCATGACATTTTACGGCGCCGGAAACGGGCGGCAGCAAGCCTGCCCAGCTTTATTATGATTTTAAAACAGTAGTACGCCCTATCGATGTATGCTGATGAGCACCGCAGTGATGGACGATACCGGTGAGCAAGAAATATACGAATACAGTACTGATGCTGCTGGTTCTGGAGGGGGACAGAGAACACAGAGGGGAAAGCATCGTCGATATCGCCGCTATATCGTCCCCACATACCCCGCTATACCAGCCCGCACATACCATTTCAGTGGCACGTTTCCGCCGCATCAGGCGCTGCTGTGATACTGAGCAAGGATCATAATCGTTTTGGCCGTGCGAGCGCTGACACAGTTACGATCTGACAGCAACGTAATGAAATGACTGTAATTGTGCAGAGAACAGCGGGTTCACGTACTAGGCATTGTCCGTAATGGCATAGAGATCATACCACATGGTGTGGTATGAAGCAGTCTACACAATTACAAATTTAATGTTGGCTACTACTGAACAAAATGAAATTGATGTACACATTGAGACTTACACTGATCGCACACTCAGCAGCACACAGATGCTCCAGAAGTTCACATAATGCCAGTAAACATACTGGAGCGATGAGTGCGCCAAAAATACGATCCTGAACAAATAACAGCGTGACCAGCAATGACAATGCGATACTCATGGGTAGGCTCCCAGCGATGCACCCATATAAATACCAGTTGTGATGGGACATGAGGCATATATACTTGCACGGAGTGTGCGCTACTTGTACACACACAGGTAGCATTAGTGCATATCAGAATGGGAAGCTAGCCGTGCTCATACATATGCAGCCATCAAGTCCGCCCGTTCCAGTTAATCAAAACACAGTTCGCCGTGTCTGACCTGGCGGATGGTGTGACAGGGTAGTTAAGTATTACAGCTGCTGCTATACATTTGTTTCGGCTGCGGGCGAAGGCAGTCAGTCAAGCTGTCAAGCATCTCATCTGAAATTCACATCGGATTCGTAGTATACATTGAGTACATGCATTCGCTTGCTCTTTCACCGCTTTGATGGTTGGCAGCCCAATCCTGAGATTGGTGATTCTTGTGGCGGCCAGGCTTGGCTTGGACAGGGGACTAAAGGGAAGCATGGCCATTTGAGCAGCGACGCTGGCGATCCTGTGACGGAGCTGTGGGATTTAGGAATACATTTAGTGCCTCCCTTCGAAATACCACATGCTGTGGTCGCCGCTGTGCCATCGCGTGGAAGGACACAGGAATGAGGATTTGCAAGCAGCGGTGCAGCAATGAAGAGGTGGCGGCAAAGTGTTCCACTCCAGCCTGTGTCATCAGGTGGCAGCTGCGCAGGTCCAACGTCTGCAGCCTGCTCAGGCAGGCGCCACTGGAGAGGCTCACAAGCGCGTCGTCCGTCGCGCCGCCCGATACACTGAGCGACTCCAGGTCCGGGCAGAAGCGGGCGATGCTCTCAATGGCAGAGTTGCCAACCTGCGGAGGGCGCATTCCGGCACAGAACTCAGTCCGCGGTGTGCCAAGGCGCCTGATAACGTCATCGATATTAGCGAGATGAAAGGCGGTGGCGCCATTCTCCATGCACGAGAGAGTCTCTCACCTTTAGCAGCCGCCCACCCAGGTGGCACCGCCGCAGGCCCGGCCTCGCCTGGGCAAGCACGGCCACGCCGGTGTTGGTGATAAACTCGCTGTAGCCTTCGATCTCCAGGTCGCGCAGCGCCCGGCTGTAGTGCGCGAGTGAGTAGAGGGCGCGGTTGGTGATGCCCGTGTTGTGCAGCGTCAAGCTCTGCAGCTGAGTGCAGCCTGGACAACCACAGCAGCAGCAGCAGCAGCGCACATAGCTCAGATGCTGGTCACGAGGGAGATGGAACATCCTAGAGGCGAATGTGATCACATGTAGAGGCGCTCACCCTCAGCAAGCGTGCACATCCCCTCATCCGTGAACATCTCCGAGGCGCGCGAGTACGGCACGAAAAAGAGGTCCAGGGTCACCAGGCCCGGCGCGTGCTGCGCCAGCAGCGCGGCCATCTGGTCGCTCATGCCGCCCAGGCAGCTGGTGCGCTCGTCCAGGGAGAGGTGGGCCAGGTTTGCCCAGCAGCCGGCGAGCGGTGGCAGGGTGAGCTGCACCGGTGAAGGGGGGCAATACTTCCAGCCCTGCTGCACGCGGTCCGCTGTCTGCTGCGCCTCGGACTTGCTGGACCTGCTCCGCCAAGAGCAGGGACGGATGAGTCAAGACCGAGTGCCATCCAGAGGGGCGGCTAGGAAGTGAATGTTTTTCTGTGTGTGTGTGTGTGTCTGTGTTTGGGGGGGAGGGGGGGGGGGGGGGGGGACGCGTAGCTCCGGAATAATAACTTACTTGGGGTGTGATAGGTTTGTGAGTATGCCACTGAGGGTGCCGGCGCACCTACAGGGACCCCTATGACAAGCCTCAAATGCTATAGGAACATCGCTATAGTTGCGATATAGTTTCGTCTACATGTAACCTTTGACAGGTTGGGCAGGTTATATTTAATCGGAACATGCGGGGTCCTGTTGCCGCGCCGGCACCTGTTGCCAAACGGATTACCTGCAGAAGCATAGCGCCTGGAGGGATTGCTTGGAGCGTTGAGCCAGGCGCAGCAGGTCTGCTGCCCGCAGCCCCCGCTGCTCAGAAGCGCTGCGGAACACCAGCTGCCCCCAGAGGTGTGGCAGCGCCAGGAAGTCCGCCCAGTCGCGGCGCACGCTGAGCGCGCGGCACTTGGAGCGCACATCCAGCCGGGTGACAATCTCAAAGATAATGTCTTGTGGCAACTCGCCCAGGCTGGGCTCTTGCGCAGTTTTGCCCGCGGTAAACGATCCATGGACCATCTCGAAAATCTTGCGCGGCAACCCCGGCGTGACGCACCTGCTGGCGGGGCAAGCAGGGCGCCCGTCTGACACGTTATTTACCGCTGTCCCCTCCCGCACCATTTCCCAATACACGGCCACACATTTCATGTATCTTGAATACATAGTCAGCAGCGTCAATGATTAATAACTTTCAATGTATATGTTGCATGTAATTCTTGCTAAAGTGGACATTCTTTCGACTACCCCCCCTCCCCCCCCCCCCCCCCCCCCCCCCCGCCCACCCCTCTCCCACGCCCCGTGTTCCCAAGTAAACATTTGCATATCGGATAGCCCGGAGGTGACAGACTTTCTTCCGGGTATACTTGCAACGACACTGCTACCCCAGCATCCTGGGGTGTACGGGGTATATATTGCCCCCACAACCCTCCAACACGTGCAGGGCTGCAACAGCTGGTTGCTGCATGCGTGCATCGATATTGAGACGAGGCTGGGTTGATGTAAGGACGTCGATCCATGAGCGCCGTAGCTTACTCTCCTCTCCGAGAGAGAGCTTACTCTTACTCTCCGTGTCAACCGGTATAAACGTCGACATATATCGGCCAGGGACGTCTACAGCAACATAGGTGTTTACGTGTGACACCACGAAAATTTTGTCGGTGTCATCAAGCTGTACGATACTTTATCCCGGTGTGAGCATCAAGCACAGCAAGTGCGGTAGCGACTAACCACGGGGCGACTGCCTTACTACCGCCCATTCTCGGCGTAATGATAGCGACTATCGCTCGTCGATGAAAGAAACGGCAAAAATCGCTGCGCCGCCCAATGCCCCTCATCGGATGTTGACGTCACTACGGCGTGGAATCAAGCGTCGGAAATTGCCAACCGTGTTTACTGCCGCTCTTTGAGGAGCGCCGACTGCTGAGGCGCGGCTCTACGGAAGCTGGCGTTGTGGAGTTTCCATGCATATTCAATATATAACTAGTGCATTATGTCGTCCTATGGAAGTAGCTGCAAGCACTGCCGCTAGAGGGGCGCTATGGAAACGGATGTTGGCAGCAGGTGACGATACCCTGACGTGTCTTTTCGATATATATTATCGAACCCAGGGTCGGAGATTTATGGCTTTGTACCACACGTGCCTTGACCGGCTTGCGCTCCCCAGTCGCTGACCAGCAACGTGCGTATATGTATCAGGATATATGATGGCGCTTGCGGGGCAGCTCATGTATCGCATGGGTTGTCGGTGTAGAGAGTGCGACAGGTAGTGCTGGTTGCTGCGATCATGGAGTGGACGATGGAGTGGAACGGACCATGGTACCGGGTACGAGTAGCAGCGACTAGTCGCTAGCGACCTACTACCTAGTACGGTACAGGTAGCGGGTGTATCACTGATGCTGCTGCGCTGGTCGGATATGGGCTGCGGTACGTCGGAACTGGCGGCCGGCCACAAGTGCGAGAACGTACCCCAACTCGGTCCCGCAAATTGCTTGCTGTGATGAGTGCCGAGGATCGCGTAATTTTGGCGACTGTACAGTCGCTAATCGTTATATAATCCTCACAAATAAGTATGGCGGCTTCGCTGCTATGAGAAAAGGAGACTGGAGTGGGCCTTCATCCCTTTTATGTCGAGTGGCCGAAACCGGTCCCGATGAGATCAACTACAAACGTAAAGTATGTTTTAATCATGACACATGCGCACATCTTAACAACGTCGTTATTGTTTTGAACATTTGAAATCCATATACTAATATTGTCTTTCTATCCGTGTTATTATACGAAGTGTCTCCACATGCAAACGGGTAATTGTAGTGTTCCTAAAACACTACCTGCTTTAAACACGGTTGAAATAAAATATACAGATACATATATACATCAGGTATATGCAACATTTATGTTCACGTATAGAAGTCATCTGCATAACTAGCTGCCTTAAACACACATAATATTCTCAATATATATAGATGGGACGACTACGGGCGGGCGTACCTGGTATCTTAAATTAAGGATTGTACATGGAGGACCACCATCGCAGCTGCGTGCAGTACGCGGGCGGAGGTCGCGGATATTCGGCGGGAATAAGTCGGAAGTAGAGGTAGTACATACACGGGAAGTCGGAAGTACGGGAAGTCGGCAACGTCAGCATCGTCTGCGCGTCGTCAGCACCTGTCCGCGCCTAGATTATGAATCCAATATAAATCCGAGATGTCATCAGCATATCGTTTTTATGCAGCGGAGCATCTGAGATATCTTTCGCGGATGTGGCGAACAAACGTGATAGTTCACGTTATATCGTTCGGACATTAGGCGAGTGAAGTAAGCAGGTAAGTACAACGGCACTTACCTGCCAAGCCCCCGCACCGCTAACCCCGCACCCGGCATGGACACAGATATCCGAAACCCGGGGCGGAGATAGCAGTGAGGTTTATAACCATCACCGCCGCCGGGAATCGAACACTGAGCCAACCGCATACGAAGCGAACGACATAACGGGGTACTCGTCTAACCACAAATAGCATCTGAGATATTATTAGCGAATAGTCGCTAGTCATTTGGCTAATAAGGATTAGTAGTCGCTTAGATGTTAACTACCATTTTTGCCTCGCGGGGATTCTTGTATGATTATACGGCAACATTTATTGTATATATGTCATACAATAACTGTGGGATGGCCCAGCCTCACGGGACCGGCACTTGGCCGGTTTAAATGGGTTAAATGGCCACGCGCATTCTCTTTAGTTCAACTTCAAATCTTGTGCCGACCCACCACCACCACCAACAACAACAACAACAACCGCCACATACCATTGTTGGAATGCGCAAGACAGTGATCACCGGCTTCCTAGCTTTGGCCCGCCGAGCCCCCTTGCTACCCCTTTAGCATAGGCACCCGACTCGCCCAACGGCAACACGTGTGCAACGCGAAGAAGTGGATGGCGATTTCGTGTCAGTACCGGCTCGCATGCCGGGGATCGGACCTTTCGCCACACTACCACGGTGGCAAGTAAGGCGCGGGAATGGTACTACCGTCATAGTAGTGCGTGCGGCCACCGCTCCCAACGGTGTGGTGCGGTTGTAAGAGTGGCCGACATAGTAGGCTTGACGGAAAGGGGTAAGTATGGGGAGACATGCGCTCGCCGTGTATACCACGCCACTGCACTCAGCAATCGACGCCAATAATATGGTTTCGATGGTTACTGAACGCAACAGCCTTGGTGACTACTAGCTGGCGGGGTGGCGGAGGGTAACGGAGGGGCTGCATGGGCGGGGGAGTCGGAGGGGGTTGCCGCCGCCCATCAGCGCGGGGAATAATGGCTACGTCGCAACATGCTACTCTTCTACCCCCCCCCCCCCCCCAAAGTGCCCAAGACAGCCATTCTATTGATTCGGGGGGAATATCGCTCTTCACGCCTCTCGACACAAGAGCCCCCCATTCTCTCTGGCGTTCGGCTCGCCGGCGAAGAAGACCGCCATTTCCAGGCAGTAACCATCCATGCGCCGATGTGACCACAACTCGGCTGACCATCGCAACCCCCTTCACGCACCCGGTCGGCGCCAACCGGCCATCACTATATATGCCGCCTCCGGGCCACCCACGCACGCGGCAGGCGCCATCGGGCCGCCACTTTGCGCAGCTGGTCGGCACCATCAAGCCGCCGCTGCACCTTGTGCCCCTAGTCACTTCCACGGCCCCGGCTAAGCAGTGAGTCGGCGCAAACGGGCCGCCGTTGCACCACGTAACACGGTCGCTTCCGGAGCCCGAGCACGCAGTGAGTTGGCGCCATCGGGCCGCCACTGCACCCATGTGCTCAGCAGCCGCTTCCGCGGCCCGGGCCCGCAGCTGGTCGGGGCCAATCAACGGGCCGCCGTTGCACCATTTACCATGGGTGCTCATGCAGCCCGGGCACGCATTCGGTCGGCGCCATCGGGGTATACCATTGCACCGTGTGCCCCGGCCGCTTTCGCAGCCCGAGCACGCAGTGGTCGGCGCCATCGGGTAACTACCGCACCGTGTGCCCTTGCCGCTTCCGCCGTCCGGGCACGCAGCTAATCGGCGTCGACGGGCCGTCGCTACACGTTGCTGTGCCCCGGTTGTTCTCGAAGTCCGGGCATGCACCTGGTCGGCGCCCTCGGGTCTCCACTTCCGCAGCCTGGGCACGCAGCGTGCCGGCGCCAAAGGGCTGCCGCTGAACGTTGTGCCCCGGCTGCTTTCCCCGGGGCTCACAACCGTTGTGCCGCCGTTATACGCCTGGCTCGTCGGGCTGCCCCTTCTGCATCCCCAACCTTGCGCGAGTTTGCCTACATACTACATCGTTTACTACAACCCCCCGCCCGCCCGCCCTTCGCATGCCCCTCCGAGCGATGGTAGTGTTGTGCGCAGCATCCGTACCAACCCGCCATGTGCGGGTGATGGCGCGAGCTGGGATTGGAGGGAGTGTGAAGCACGGGGAGTGGTTGGTTTCAGAGAAGCGATCTTGCTCGTCTGGGCGCCGCATGCATCATATATATGTATATCTAGCTAGGCGAGCGTTGCGATGCCCGGCGGTGCGCGCGCGTTGTGCCAGGGCGGAGCATCCATGAGGATATGTGCTAAAGTACTATGGCATCCCCTACCTACATAGTACATATGAAGTAGTGTATGTAATCGTTACATGAGCTAGCTGCAAAAGTCGATAAGGAAACCACCCAAAAAAGCAATAGGAAACGTCCACTACAGCAATAATTGCGCAGTGGAAGCAGCATCAGAATAGGGGGCGGAATGTGCACGTGCAGACGCATCGGACTTGGCCGTCTGCACTCCGGCAGAGAGAATGCCGCCCAAGGTACCATGCACGCAAGCAGAGACTCGCTGCAACAACCTCCGCCACATGCGCGACAGGTGATGGCGGAACTCAGCGGGCGGTTGGTTGGCAACAAAATTTCGAAGAGCCTGGACGGACCGACCACGACGGAAGCATGAAGTCGGGACAGAGGACCGCCTGGAAAGTTGTGCACAGCAAGTAACACCGCGATGATGTAGACCACCGTCAAAGCGGATTTTCCGATTGACCGCGGTCCTCAACCACAAAAGGATAGTACCGGTGAACATCCTGGAGCGGAAGACGCCCGGTCCGCCGCCAGCTTGTTGTGCTCGGCCTCGGTCGCCGCGATCCCCGGGGTGCACCAGCGGGGTCGTTGCCCGAAGTGGGGTCGTGGAGGACTCGCACGCGAAATATTGATAATGTAATATCGATCAAGCCCCCCCCCCCCCCCCCCACGCACCCTGCCAGCGTCAAATCTGACAGCTGCGAGAGGTCCGCTGGGCGTAGTAGGCCACTCCCGAGCGGTCCCGGTCGAGCACCGACCCCGCTTCAATCACCACAGAAGCCCACAATTAAAAAAAAAAGCAGGTTGCATGCGGTGCTTGTAGTTCGCGACGGAGCAGATGGGCAGATGACCCACGAGGATATCCGTGGCAAGTAGTGTATTAACGTTGATGTCAACAAGTAGCCAGCCCCGTTTTTCTCCGAAATGGTCGCTGCTCTCCCGTCCCGGCCGTCGCCCTGCGGCCGGCGCCCAAGATGTGTCTCGGCAATGTGCATGCGCCCCCTCCCTCTCTTGAAATGCTTACTGCGAGTATTAGTTGGGGTTTTCTCTTCCATTGTCTACTTAGCAGGCGCGAGACGTGAGCTGCACCGTTACGGCGCTAGTATGTTCACGTGGCGTGCTCGTACCGCCCGAGGAGTGCATAGACCCAGCAAATAGACTGTTTGGATAGACATAAACTGTAACTCGGCATTCTCATAGTCCGACGGAAGTTGTTGTTCCCCCGTACGGCACGACCCCGCGCGCGGTTAGCCAGCGCACCTATCCCGGGAAGCGATGCTCCCGCATGATGATGCTTCATCGTGTGCTTAAGAGCACCATGGTGCTTGTCTCCGCCATCATCCTCTGTCGCGGTGCAGTACCCACCACGGGGTCGCGCCGCGACAGCCACTCCATCCCTCCCAACCTTCACTTCGTTCAGCAAATTCTTCGCGAGTCTGCCTCTAAGGCTTTCTGACCCCTCCAAAAAGCTTGTAAAAATGCCAATGAAAGTGCCATTTCGGCAATATGCCTGCGCCCCCTCCCTCCCTTGAAATCCGTAGTCGCGGTCGCGCTATGCTGTGTGACTGACTCGGTCGGCGAGTCAGTATCTGCAGCGACTATTATCCATTTACGCCCTTATCTAACGAAATCGATCAAGGCGGACAATGGGAGATGCAAATTAACCCTAATGGTTCCGCCGCGCCTACTGGGGAAACACGCCGCCGCCCAGCTTTTTGCCGCCTCGCTAGATCCAGCAGCTCCACTGCTTGCAGGGTGACTGTCCGGTGGGAAACGAAGTAGAAACTCCTCGTAAGGTAGCTAACATGCACGACATCATAACATATTCGTGCTCGTAATGGTAATGCTATGATACAACATCGACAATACACAACGTCATGTCTATGTAACATTTTAATATTACGTAATATTTTTATTGTATGCGCGCCAATTTAATATATTACTATATTGCAAACACATATTTGTATTTTGAATTATATAGATGTCACAGAAAACCGCTCAGGGAGCGAGCACTACTGTGTAATTTGGTGTAGTACGAGTGCCCTTTATCCGACCCCTGTCGCCTAGCTCCTTCCCCTCGCCGCTGCCGTAGGGGCTAGACTTGGCGGCTTAGCGCCATAATCTAGTATGCCAATTGAGGGATGCAGCATGCATGTCATATCGCATTCTTTGACGTGTTACAATCAAGCAGTATCAAGTTACATGCAACAGCAAGCATACTACCTTTTTTTATCTCAGTGGGTAGTTAGAATGCTCAAAATATTATATTGCTAGTTAAAGACGATTCTATGACGAGTCAGAAACCAAGAGTCACACGATAAGGAACGTAAAGCAGAAGCTTACCCGATACCAGCTTACCAGGTCGCCTGGCAATGACAATAGTTGCAAGACATATAGATAGCGCTGACCGCTCTTATATATGGAAGTGGGTAGACAGGAGTTGTCAAGGCAACTATCAATCCTCCTTGACTAAAATGAACAATATTTTGATGACGCGGGAGCCCACCCACAGCGAGCCTCCATGCAGCCAACCGACTAATACTTGCACAACATGCAGCGCATCTAAACAGGGGGGGGGGGGGGGGGGGGGGGGGGGGCAGTAAGGCTAGAATGCCTAGATAGGCAGATAGAAGCTGAAGTCCTCAGGGCGTAGGAGTGACGGATTTTGTGAGCCAAGCATAGCCCATTGCTTATTTGCATCGAGACGTACCAGCTGGGCGCGTTCCAGCCAACTTCAGGCTGGCCCTTTGTGCGCAGTCCTCCTACTAATCCGCCCCGACTCGACCATAGTCATATCTACTTGCAGAGCTTTCCAGGGCGTCCAGGGTCACCTGCAGCAGCGCGTGTAGTGTGGCCACGATCAGGATATTTGGACAACGCTGTACTATTTAATTCTGTCCCTGCGGGTTTCTCGCATAATGCCGTGCTTGTCGAGTACAATGAATATGCTTATGAGTAGTGAAGTATGTATTTATCATCTTTCACGATATACTGATTTCCCATAAATGCAACAAGAATCATCACTGGACCGGAAGGGAGGGGGGAGAGGGAGGGAAGCATTCGCAAATTTGTTGATGAGGTACATGTTGCCGTGCACAAAAGTGTGCGTACCTCTAGTACGCTACGTGGGGCCCACTGCCTTATTGCAAATCAAGAAATTCCCACAGCCATCAGTGAGGTTGGGGACAGCGCCGACGGGGGGGAGGGGGAGAGGGGGGGGGGGGGGGGGGGGGGGCTGTGAGAGCTATGCCAGAATGGCACCCAGTCAGCTCATACAATGGATACAGCCCATGCTTGTTATTGGGTCGGCATAGCCAGTTTCCATAACTTGCGATATTCCGATCACTCCCACCGTTCATTCTCCCATGATAGTGTGCCTGCGTGCTAGATGTGTAGCAGCATCTCCTGGAGCATGCAGGAGTGCATAGGAATCGCAGGATACTATCGAATACGGAAATGTGGCAATGCTTAGCAACCTGGCGCGCACACAGTGTTTAACACCCACAGGGGGAAGATGCACATGCTGGCGGAGAGCGTGGTCCCGGCGCGCTTTGGAGCTTCCATGCATTATAATCCTTCATGGCATTCATGCTGAGACCCAATGGCAATAACGCTGCCGCCATGACTCTTTCTGCCATGCCCTCCCTCTCCCCTACTTTCCTCCGCTAACCCTTCGGCCAGCGTCAATTGTCTGGACGAGCCAGTCATAGATGACGCCTTGTGTAGATTCATGGCAAACACGAATAATGGAGCAATCAGATACTGTAGTGTTCCAGCTGCAGTGAAATTGGTTGAGTTCACAAACCGACGCACGCTCCAGTACACCAGTCCATGCAACTGCAGCATGCGGCATCACGTAGGATCACAACAATGTAAATGTCCACTCAGAAACATCGCAAAACTCTGGTTTGCCCCTTTACAAGGTCTACTCGCATGATACTTTAGCGTGTCATGACTAAAACTTATAACAGGTGTTGGACGTAATCAGCATTTTGCAGCTCTTGAATGTTTCCGCCATCTGGCGAGGAAGGATGCTCCGGGTGCGAGAGGTTGCTGATTATGTCCAAAGACTACCCCCCTAACATTTAAATGATTTCACTATACTGAACATCCGCTGGTCTGCCTGCTGAAATGTAAAGAGAAGAGGAATTAAACCCACGCTATCTTCGGGTTGCAAGATCTCGGACACGAAATGGATGTCGTCGGCCTTGCATGAATGTGACTTGGTCGCTATGTACATGGATGTGCGGCCGAATATTCAGCTGGCGAAAACGTGGACAGCCACGAGAGCAGCGCACAGCTGCACAAGAAGCAACCAGGGTGTGGCCGTTCCCGCTGCGGAATCAAGCGACTCTTCTTCCGAGAGGGCAGCGACCGGCTGCGTCGGCTCCTCAGGCTCGGGCCCTTTCGGGACCTCCAGTGCAGGGAGGTCTGCCAGTGCCTCCGTGCGCGTATCCTTCAGAACGGAGTTTGGACAGCCAGTGTCCGCGACGCACGAGTCGTCCTCAAACTCGCACTCGCTCTTGCACACGCCGCCGTTCGCCGGGACGTAAACGCAGCCTTCAGCCAAGCAAGTAGAGCAGTCTCCCACGTACTGCCCGCAGCCTGTGGCATCGACGGCGGGCACGATATCGACGGCCTGCTCGTCCTTCACAGCGCAGTCGGCGACGCTCCAGGCGCATAGGCCCAGAACTTCACCCATGTCCGCGAAGTTGCACTCGGGCTGACATACGCCTTCAGTGAATCGGCATCCGGCGGCCGTGCAGTCCTCGCAATTCGTCTTGCCGCTGCAGACGGCCTGGCTCTTCGGGCAAGTTTTGGCGCTGCCGGAGTAGCAGCGCCTCAGAAAAGCTGCGGTGTCGTCCCCGCCCATGAGGCAGTCGCTCAAGCAGTTCGTGTCGGTGCCATCGGCTCCGGGTTGCCAAGCACAGCCTCCAGCGAGACATTCACCGCAGGTTTGAGCTTCCGCGCAGGTCTCGGCGACTATCCCGACGTCCTCAGCAGCGACGAGGCAGACAGTGACTGCCAGTACGCCAATGAACAAGCGGAGCGAGTTCATGTTGCGATCACTGCACAGATAATGCACCGGTAGTGCTGGGGAAGTCGCGTGCTTTCGACTACAGTGCGCTATTGGAGCCAAGCGGTCTGCGGCTGTCAAGACAATAAGGGTCTTCGAAACAAACAATAAGTTTCTCATGCAGAGAACAACTGTTGTCGCGACGTCAACCAGGGGGGGCTTTATGTAGTAGAGTTTCCTGGCCGCTGTCGTCTGGGTCGATCGAGTGACCGCGGCCGGGTTACCTCCCCCCCCCCCCTCCTTACGCTAAGTAGCGTACCCGTACAGTAATGTACAGGGTAATAACCAATATCCGTACGGGGAAGAGTCGGATGAAGATTAAGTACTACTGTCTATACGGGAATAAGACGGCGGGCGTGCGGGGTTAAAGCGGCCAGCAGCACGTGCGGTGGTCGTGCTGTGTATGCGCGGCGCCGGCGGCTGCCGGTACGGTACGCATCATGTTATCGTTTCACATACTAGTACGGGTTAATCCTTACTTGCTACGGGATACAGCATATAGGTTGGCGTCATCGGCTGAAAATCGGCTACTGCGGACGCGGCTCTCAAACTACGGTAAATTTGAAAACTTCAATTCGTCTCTACCAGGTACCAGGTACCTGGTACCGATGTCATGACAAGCACCACAGGTACTGGTGTGAATTACAAAAAGGGCAGTTCCCCAGAATTAGAAAATCAACACAGGTACTGGTGCTGATAGTACCGGCCAAGTTTATGGCCCGCGTGGCCCGGACTGACGAACCGTGTGCGCATCACTCATCCATCCCGCCTTATGCGGGATGCGGGCCGCTTTTAGGCGGCTTGCTGTATTGATTTTCTAATTCTGGGGAACTGCCCTTTTTGTAATTCACACCGGTCAAGTTTATGCATGTCACAAACTAACAACTAGCGGCTTCATGTACGGGATAACGTAAAAGTGAGCATAAACCCGTACCAACATGGCTGCTGCGCATAAAATCCGACTTGCGATCAATCGCTGATGTATCCCGGGGATAATAATAATCCTGTTCGCAGTCGCCAGTTTGCCGCCGCCACAATCAATGCACGCGCTTATTGAATTGATGTCTACCACTACCAACGTTGTTAGAACTGCAGTGATGTACTGAACTACGTTCTACCGTCGCCGCATATCCCGTGCCCAATTACTCGCCGGGTGGTCGTGGTGACGTCGTCACCCAGCCAAGCGATGTGGACCCGGATGATAAAGGGCATGTGCCGGACACAGCAACAGTTATTACTCAATACTTTATTTTCGCCCCCGGGACAGGACTGGCACCAGCAGTGAAACCCTTGCAGCGTCTCTACGACGGCCGTTTGGGCAGCGATCCAGTTACGGAAAGCCCTGGGTAGGCGACGCTCCGTTGTAGTCAACAAGCAAATTTCCGAAATCATCCTGCAAGACTTATTAAGGGCAAGTGACGGAATTTCCAACACTGTTGGATCACCGTCTATAAAACACGGCCATGAAAATACCCGGCACTGACCACGAAAGGTCCGCCCTACCCGTTTGGGCGTCGGCCCATTCGAGTAATGCGAGTTGGGGCAAGCACACATGTTTGGGAGTGCGATACATGTGCAACAAAAAGGCGATGTGAGGGAGGGCATGACGCCATAGTTGAAAATTTTCCCATTCCCAGTAAGATCCAAGGCGCCGTGAAGGGAGGACCTCACCCAAAATAAAGGCAGTTAAGTCCTCAAGTGTTGACGCAATAACCCGACCTACTAATAATAAATTCCCTAAACTCCGGAACTAACAACCCATTCAAATTACGACGGTATATATATACCCCCACAACGGGCACTCCACCAACATATAATGTTCGATCGTCCATATTCGCCTCCGCCACATGCACGGCGTTGTTCAAGGAACCGCTCAGGCATGGCATGAATCCGGGCCAATCGGCGGGCAATGGGAAATACTCGGGCGCGTAATTGTATCATAATGTGACGCCCGGCCACAGTCCCCGCTGGGACACCCACACCGTACTGTGGCAACGGGTTTGACGCATAAAACGCCTTGCTAGACATATATACCCCATGGTTTAACACGGGATAACGATGCCGACGATTTGTAGCGCGCTCATACCGATGCCTTGTGGGCTTAGCGGCATCGCTCGGCTAGTGACCTCCACTCAAGTGGAAGGTGCGCCCCCTCAGCTAGCCCTACGTTCGCCCTAGCTATTCGATCTAACCACTACACATTGATTCCCCGACGTCCACGTGTTAGGGCGCGCCCGACTTGGGTGATCTACTTAATGGGTTATATATGTATTCAAGTCGGATGCTTTCAGGAACGCCCGAGCCCGTGCCGTAGGGGCCGTAGCCTCTATGGGCGCAATATCCAATTATTATTCCCGCATCATCGGTGCAGTGGCCACCCCAGGGGAGTTTTATCCAGCCCAATAAGGCACCGCAAGCACGAATTGAGTACGGCTTGTAATTTATTTGCGCCACTAGTTCTATCCATACCCCATACTTCACACCCGTAAGCTAGAACTTACCGGTAGTACATAGGTTTTAAAGCAAAGATAGATAAAATAAGATAGACAGAAAGGAGAGCAGAAAAGAAAGAAAGAAAAGATAGATACAGTAAGATAGACACACGCACATTAATATGAATTATATCCCGTCCACCGACTATTAATACCGAATCGAGCGCCTCAATGGCGCGTTTATCCTTCTTGCCCCGGTCGTCTACTATGTGCCGCGGCATACCTAAATCCGAGTTAATGTTCGTACCCAAATACCTATATTCATTTACAACCGGTATGCGTTCCCCCGCAACCTGCCATCGGGCAGCTTGTTCGCGTAACGCGGTCTCGTCGGAATGTCGGCCAAACGCCACCACCTCACACTTAAGTACCCCAAATCCCATAAAATGGTCCTCCGCCTATTGCGAGAAGTGGGCGAACATGGCATGCAGGTTATCGAACCAAAATAAATCTATGGATTTAATGTCACATGTCCATGTACAGATATATTGATTGTTGCAGTCGATGTACGCATTATGATGTTTACATATAGCATTTCGCACACTTTTATGTGTGGTTGATTATGTGCTCGCGGGCATGTGAGAATAGACAGTGTAGCACAATGCATACTACATGTGATGTGTAGCAAACGTGATATCAAACGTTGCTTGCAATGTTTAAAACGTAGGATAATTTACATCATTACATCAGTGGGATGGTAGTGGATGCTGGCGCCATCTCATATGTTATTGCTATGCTCGCTAACGCCTAACTCAACGATATCAATCACTTGCGTGTGTGGGCTCACTCCCGCCATCATCACCGCCATGGGCTGCATTGCCCAAGCGCGTACAACGCCACCGCCATCACGCACGTCATCGAGCTATTATTATGCTAATCCACGATGGCGTCCGCTGGCAAGTCCGAGTTTGGTGGGTCGGGCTTGGGCTCCCACTCTAACATGCTCAAGGTCCGGCTCCGGTGTGGATTCATCGCCACCATTGGTGTCCCGGCTTTGTCGAACTCTCATACATGCAGGGGGTGATGCAATACTGCCATTTCTCCCACCCAAAGAGCGAAATTGAAATTGAAATTGAAATTGAAGTTGAAATCGAAATTGATTACATCACTCGTGCTAGTCTGTTGCATCAGCTCGCTCGGATTGAGTTGCTCTTAAGGCTTGCTATCTCTGAAAACTACATGAAACACAATCAAAGTGTAATCATAGCCCACGCTACCGGCCAAAGCATTCTCATTCTCGGAGCTCAGCAAGTCAGAATGCAAGGTAAGGCAGCCAGAGGCGTCCCGCGCGGACTGCTAACGAGATGTGATGGGAGAGGGGAGCTAGCCGAAACAGCTATGCGGTGTTCAATGTTTCATACATCGCCGGCTAATAGGGCTGGGTGGGGGACTGAGGTCTCCAATGCCCTCAATATAATAGTTTGTGGCGCAGTATCTGTCGTTTTATGGCATGACGAGTATTGGCGCTTGTACGATTCCTCTTGGTCGAGGGTGCACTATCTACTACTGGCGGGGGATGTTTTGCAATTGCGATAATCATCAGTAGTAATCGGGCGCATCGGTTAGAAACGCCCGTCTGTCTTGGGTCGTGCTGCGGGGCAGCGCTGTCGTTCGGCTACGGTCGGGGCGCGGTGAAATCTTCGCTGCTCCGGTGGATGTTTCTACCGCGGGGCAGCGGCTCCTCCGCCGTCGCTTGTCGGCCGTCGACCCCCAGTCGTTGTCGTCGCTGGCGGAGCCTGTTGTCTTGCGCCATTGGTTGCGGTTGCGCTGTCGGGTTGATGCTAGCTTGCCCCCAAATGCTGCGTGGCTGCGGCTGCGCTAGATTTCAATTTTGGGTACCAGCATCTGGCCCGCCGGCGGCCGCTCCAACGAGATCGTCTAGGGCGAGGGAAGGGGTTGGCGGTATTGTCGGAACGCGGTCTGGTTGGCTGAAATTGTTAATGGCTGTCGCTCGTCCACTGCCCGCGCCCGCCTCTGCATGTTCGTCTTACTGTTGCCGACCACCACAAGCTTGGGGCATGCCGTCTCCGCGGTCTTGCGGCAGTGCTCCGCGTTGTTGCTGTCGCGCGAGCCCCCGAACTAGTTGCGGTGGTATTTTTGGTGGTACACGACGAGGTGGGGGGTGAGGGTGTTGAAGGTTGTCTTCCCCTCCCGGCGGTTGAGCTTTTGTTGGCTACAACGCGGTCGACGATCTCGCCCGCCTACTTCACGACTAAGAGGCTGAACAAATGAACCTCAAGTGCCGATGGGTCGATGGCTGTCAAGATAAGCTACATCACTGTCCGCAGCATGGCAAGGGAGGGGGTTGAGCGAGAGCGCGAGGCGCAGGGTGTCGGCGAACTCGTCGTAGAGCCGCATATCATCGCGCTCAAGTGCTCCGGCCCCTCGCCGACGGGTTGCGGGCGGGGCTCCGGGTCGCAGGCATTTGCTAGACTCTTGCCTCGTGGAGGGTGCGGGGCATCCACTAAATATGCGTGCGCGATCTTGGCCGGGCCGTTGACGCGGTGACCGAGGGTGGCGGCGATCACATCCGCCAACCCGGCGACATTTGGCAGCGCGAGGTGTCCGAGGGTGCCGTACATACCGCACGAGCCGTAAACGCGTTTCGAAAGAACTGTTTCGCCAGAGATGGTTGAAAGATGAATGCTTTTGGGTCGGCAAGGGGTCGGTACTTTTGTCCGGATGCACAACCACAAAGTTGATGACGACCACGCTTGGGGTATACGGGCCGTAGGGAAGGGAAAGGACCGCGCCCATGCATACTCGTTCGAAAACATGCGTGCTGCCTCTTCGTCAAGTAGCTCCAGCCGGGCGCTGACGGGCGGACCTGCGGCGTGGCCTCCACAAAGCACCTCGCGGAGCTCTTGCAACTCTAGCAGGGGAGACTTCTCACTTTCCAGCCGGCCCCAACACCGGGCGAAGTACTGCGTATGTACTAAATCCGGGCCAGCTGGCTTGGCTACTGATGCTGATAGTGTACTCTTGTGAAACGGTGGTCGGACCGACCGACGATCGGACGACCCACCACCATGCCAACTGCCGGCCAGCGCCCACAGAGGCGTGAAGAACAAGCTCGGTCCACATGAGACCATCACTACAACAACCATGAGAACTCTTCAGCCACATTTAGAGGTGGCCTCACCAGTAGCAACTCCATGAGGTAGGAGTGGCCGCAAAAGGAGATGTGGTGACGCGGGTCGTGGTTGCGGTCGTAGATCGCTAGTCACGGTGTATGTCTTCTCTTTGTCTTTGACGGCGGCGGCGCGGCGAAGGAGGTAAAGGACAACACAATAACGGAGATTCGGCAGGAGAGGCGGGCGGATGCACAACATCGCTTATACGATGAGCTCGCCAATTGCGATATCAGTGACATGTCGCAAAACACCGTCACATCTATTGAGCCGTTGGGCATGGAAGCCGTAGTGGCTGTAGTCATGGAGCGACGCAATACGTGCATGCTGTACGTCGGCGCCCCCTACGAGGCAGACGTGCGCAAGTTGGATTGCTAAAAAACGCGACAATCATCGTCTTTACTGTCGATGGTGACATCGTGCTGCACAAGGCGCCCTACGTGTATCTCGATTGCGACACATGGATAAGCAGGTGCACTGCTATCTCTTGGGGCGAGCTCTCAGACCCATTGTTATTGTAGACCCATGCGGAAGAGTCCGAGGGTGGCTGTAGTATAGCGGGCTAATGGGAACATTCCCGCGAGGATCAAGCGCCGAGTTGGCTGCAAAGTGGTGCCAAGCTACCCGCCATACCTAGTCACCACCGCCATAGTTGGCCAGCATCTTGCTGACGTCGGCGCGCGCGATGCACATGCAAGTTATTAGCATCTTCTTGCGATTGGTTACCTGCTCGACGGAAGCAGCTCAGCACGAAGCCGCCACGCTCCTTCCTCAACTCAACCATGCACCAATCGAAGGAGCACACGCAGTACCGCTGCCCCCCCCCCCCCCCCCCCCCCCCGTGGCCGCCTCTGGGGGGCGCTCATCGTTCCTCGGCTCCATGTGTAGCGATGGTGTGGTTGTGCCGTCCGGGCGGGTGTTTTATGGGCGATGCGCTTGGTTGGCCACATCGGTAGTGGGTGAGCACCTGCCGCCCGATCTGCTTTGCCCCGACCTCCACACGCGGGTTTACTACCCAAATCATGCTGGGTTTTGATGCTTCCAAAACTCGGGCGGCACCATGACGGCCGATCGACGGACTGTGGGTTTTGTCGAAAATAGATCGGCTAACAAAGGAAAACGGGGGGTCCATCGGCGGGCGGACCACTGGACCACTGGACCTTTGAAATGCCGATGCCCATACCCGTGTGTTAAGCGACGTGTAATATGCGTGAAGTTTCTGTATTTTTATCGTTTGTCCATCGCGGTTAACCGTTACGGTCGGTAGTCTACTTAAGGATACCCACCTACGACCTGTAGTATGTAGTAAATCGTTACATGTGCTCACAGCAAACTAAAATTCCAGAATTTGCTTAGTAAATGACCCGCATTATCGGAGAACATTTTAAACGCGGCAAAATTACGCAGTCCTCCCATGAATTTCTAGATTTTTCGACAACTACATTTGGGAATAATATGCCATGAATACAACTTCACAAGGCAATTTGTACATTTCCTCATCCCGCCGCCCACTATTGCTTGCTGGCAAGCCCAAGTACTGCCTATGTACTGCACACCCATGTTTTCCGGGCATAGCATTTTCTTCCGGTATTATTTCGTGATCCTTACCGTGGTACTTCGCATGCCGTAAGGTTCCTGACATATCGCCCACCGGACAGAATTTTGATACTAATTTGAATCAGGCCGGTTCGATTTAATTTCATGATTAGTACCTCACGACTTTCCGGAGAAACGTATGGGGGGGGGGGGGGGGGGTTCACTTTGTAAGTGGCCTCGGCTTTATGTTCACGTACTTAAGCAGTACTCGGCGGCTGGGAGCGGTGCATGAGCGGCTGGGGGCTCAGCCCCGCACCGCCGCCGCCGTTAATATCCGGGCCAGGTATATCCTTGCTTGGACGGCGCTTGCTTGGCCAGGCTTGACGGAGGACTCATAGTACTAGATGAGGTGTTACAGACTGTCTACACCCGTGTCTTGCCTTGTGCAAAACATGTGAGCGTGCCGGCTATCGTGTGCGTGCTCGTGAGGGGCGCCAAGGCCAACCGTGTTGAGAAAATGCGAGAACTTGATAGGCATGTAACAGTATTGCGCAGAAGGGCATAGCAGCTCGGTGAGAGCAGCAACACATAGCAGTGGCATACACCAGCTTAGCAGCATCATAGCACTTCATGGAGGGGTGGATAGGGCCACCGTATGGTTGGGTTGCCATGATGCTGATTGTAATATATGTTGATAGTTCCAAAAAGTGCCCCACCCCCTCTCCAACCATTTTATGCTTGCATATGGCAGGGAAAAACTTTCTGCACAAAGCCGTGCATTTGAAACCATTCAAAACAAGTCATGCCAGTGGTAGTTATCATGCAACTTTGGGCATGTTCTACTAAGTACTGTGAGATCACCATAAATAAAGTAGAGAGGGGGGGGTGGAAACAGAGGGGGGGGGGGTCTAAAACATAAATTAAATCCTGCCTCATTTGATGTGTCTATTCACACCAGAACCGATTAAATGATATGTTTTAGGTATTGGATTTCCGGAGAAACTGAGGGGGGGGGGATTCTTTAATGTGGGGTCGAAATTTTCATTTCAATATTCAAGGAGTACTGGGCGGTTGGTGGCCTGAGGTAAGACTCTCATGAGCGCCGCACCGCGTGCGCTGGCAACGGTATCTATATCATCCAGACAAACAATACCGTACTATAAAGCGGCGGCGGCGCTGCGTCAAGCTGGACAGTCACGCGCTACCTCCGGCTGGCCCAAAGCAACCTACCCCGCCATCGTCGCCAGGGATGATGGCAAACGACGACGAAGTCAGCCTAAAGCTAATTAAGAAGGGCCACCATATGGTTGGGTTGCCTTGATGCTGACTGTAATTTGCTGATGCTTCCAAAAAGTGCCCCTCCCCCTCTCTGTTTTATGCTTGCATATGGCAGGGAACACTATCCTGCACACAGCCATGCATTGATGAAAGAGTTCAAAAAAGTCATGTCAGTGGGAGTTTTAATGTAGCTGAGGGCATGTTCTATAAAGTTCTGTCAGACCTAGTAAAAGATAGCTGAGAGGAGAAGGGGGGTTTAAGTATGGGGGGGGGGAGGGGGACCGAAAACATATGACAATAAATCGGAACTGCCTCATTATTCGCGACCAGTCCTGGACCACTAAATCATTATTAATTTTCGCGACCGGACGCGGTATATATATAATCCTTATATAACATGCAATGAAAGGATTTTCGATGTGCTACCAGGCAGGTAAAAGTAAAGTAAAGTTCGCCCCGGGCCGAAGCCGCCCCAGCACTTGACCTCGTGCGCCAATTGCAGTCGTAGGTCTGGCATAGCCCATAGACCATTGCCTCGTTCGAACCCCGAAGGCCTAATGCATCAACCGGGTAAACCTGGGACGCGCCGGGCCGATATTGCCGAAATACATCGGCCAGGAATCGAACCCGGGTCTCTCGCATACGAGACCACCGCTCTACCGAGCGGACAAGGGATGTACAAGGGATGTACAGGCAGCTATGCTGCTATCTGGCGTGCTATCTATTATCCGAATAGCGCCCGATTGATGAACATAAATAGTACGGCGTCATGAGTCGCACGTGATACACACCTGGCAGACACTGACCAATAAGAATACGCAAAAATGAAAAGCCGAGTTATTGTTGCCCACTGCCGCCGCCGCCCCACGCACGCACGCCGACGCACGTTCCAGCCGCTGCGCCGCGCCAGTGTTTGGCCGGGACCCTCACTGGTGATGGAGTCGCGGCCGCCGCCCGCGGTGTCTTGTCCGCGTATAGCGCAGCGGTTCAGGGGCCGAAACCTAGCACTCGCCCCTTATTGACCGTAGCATACGACCTCAGTCACGAAAACATACACCGTTGGAGCATCGGGGCCTCGGGATAGTGGCCAGGAGGATGCGTAGGCACAGAGCCAGTTCCGACAGGCGTTGACAGTCTTGCGCTGGGCGCAGGCCGGACCTCCGACAGGTGGAGGGGAGCTCTACCGCCAGGGCCCCTGCACAGGCGGGCAAGGGATGGCAGTATAAGGCGGTGCAGAGGGGCGGGCCGCCGCTGCCGCGCGCACCTGCGGCGGGGCGGGCGGGGATCCCGCACCCCCTACGAGGCGCAGCTGCCGGCGCCGCTGGGCTGCAAGCGGCGCCTGCCGGGCGCGATGAGGACGCGAAAGAGAGGTGCAGCCTGCGCCCGGCTCAACTGGCGCGCCCTTTTGAGCGTGCGTCTATATATGTGCGGTCATCTACGTTTATTTAAAAGGTGTTTGTGGCAATGTAGTATGTGGTAAAACCGCAACTGCGCCGAACCTGCGCAAATCGTCATGCGTATAGATACCTGTATGCGATATATGTGAATGCATATACACACCGGTGTAAATGTATATCTGTAATTAATATTATACACATACGTATATACATATATGTGCTATCTATGTATATCTATATATCTAAATGCATATATACACATATATATATATATATATGTGCAATAGATAAAATATATGTGTACACATTCCAATAATAAGGGTCTATATGCATGCATACATGCATGGACGCGCGCGCGCGCGCGCGTGTGTGTGTGTGTGTGTGTGTGTGTGGCGGGAGGGGGAGGAGGGGGAGTTATGTCTCGATATCCAAGCAGCTGACTGAAAGGGGGATTGCAAAGCTGGTGGTTAGGCACAGGGTGTCCAGGCCTCCAGCGAGGAGTCCGATTGAGCTGTTTTAAGCGCAGCTGAGCTGCGGCGGTGCCCCACAGGGAGGCGCTCCTTGAGCATGGTGCTGTCAGAGGCGACGCATGCCAAGCTGGAGCAGGCTCTGGCGGGCGGCGGCAGCGGCCTCTCTGCCGCGGACGCGGTGATAAGCGCTGCGCTGGACCTGCTGCTGGCGAGCAGGGGAGCGGGCAAGGGGGCGCAGGGGGAGCCGAGCCCGGACATCCGCTTGCCCCATTCCGAGCTGGCAGCGTTGCCGAGCTGCGGTGTCCTTGCTGCGCAGCCGGCTGCCGGAAGCCGGCAGAGCTGCTGGGAAGCGCTGCCGTACACTGTGGCCGAGGCTCTGCACCGCGCAGTGGCGGCCAGCGCCCCGCCCCAAGCGCAGGCCCGGCTGCTGACGGTGTGCCGTACCTGGAGCGCCCAGTTCGCCGAGTTTGTAACGGAGGCGCCGGCGGGCGCAGGCATTGCCAACCGGCGCTGCTCCTGGGGGTTGCTGGGGCCGGGCCCCGGCACCACGGCGCGCCTGCCCAGCCTGCGCGCCCTTTCGCTGGGCGTGCGGAAGCTGCCCGCGCCAGGGCTGGGCCCCATCTGCGCCGGCCTGCCGCGCCTGGCGCGCCTGGACCTGCACTTCCCGCCCACCTTCCATCCCCGCGAGGCAGAGCACCTGGGCCAACTCGCCGCCCTGGGCTGCCCCTCCCTGGGCCTCGCCTTCCGCAGCTTTGGCGTTCCGCACGAGCAGGTGGCGGCGCTCGCGGCGCTGCCCTCCCTGCGGCGCCTCGCGTACAAGATCCACCGCTCGCAGAGCCACCAGGCCGCTCTGCGCGGGCACGCCGCCGCCCTGGGGAAGCTGACGCAGCTGCAGGAGCTCTCGCTGCGCGTGTCCTTCGAGGGCTTCCTGCCTGCGCGCTTCGGCTGCCTGTCCATCCTCTCTTGCATCCCGGCGCTGACCGCGCTCACGGTGCGGGGCTCTCCCCGGACACTTGCCACTACTCACCCCCCTGTGACTCTTCGCCAGACCCCGCATGGCATCAATAAACGCAGCATGTACCGCTGGCGAATGTGCCGCTCCAGCACTTACGTCTTTATGTGTCAATCTTAGCCTGCACTGCAATGCGCTTGGAGCGTACTGAAGCCCCATGATGCATGCATGGCGACCTGTAGGTACGTATAAACATATATATATATATATATATATATATATATATATATATATGTATTATATATATATATATATATATATATATATATATGTGTGTGTGTGTGTGTGTGTGTGTGTGTTTGTGTGCAGGCACCTGGGTACCGTAACCACGCGTTGGGTTGACTGCGCAGATAATTGCTTTAACATCCCTCTTAACGCCGGGAAAGAACTACATAAGGATTATACTTCCCATCTCAAATTATCCCACAATGGGCCCCGTGCAGTGCACTGAACATCCGACCCCGCTCGACTGTGCACTACTAAATTATCATTGGTCGGACCCGTGCACCCAATTAAATGGCACAGTGTATAGTTTATATGATTGGATGGGCGGCGGGTCTTCTACGCCCCTCTCCCTCTCCCGGCTTCGTGTGATTGCGGACTGCCCATGTTTGCGAACTGTGCAATGTGTCTTCCCATCCGCAGGTGCGCACGCGGCAGGACTTTGGCCACTGGGCGGGCCACGAGCTGCCCAAGCTGGGCGGGCTGAGCCTGCTCACCAGCCTACGCCGGCTGGACATCGACGGCCTGACGGAGCTGCGGCCCGGCGACGCGGCGCTCCTGGCGGGGCTCACCCGCCTGGAGGCCCTCATGCTGCGCAACACGGCGCACCTGCGCCTCGCGCACCTCAGCTCGCTCAGCCGCCTCACGCGCCTCGCGCGCCTGGACTTCTCCCTGCACGGCGAGTTCGCCGAGACGGCGGCCATCATGGTGATGGGCTGTGGCTGCAGCGCGCAGGACCCGCTGGGCGCGCTGCAGCCGATGACCGGCCTCACCGACCTGGACCTCGCCAACCGGCAGGACTTCTGCTACGTGCGCGACATGCCGCGCCTGGCGCAGCTCACCACGCTGACTAAGCTCAACTTGCGCAACGTGCTGGAGGGGGACGATGTGCCGGTGCTGGATGCGCTGCGCCCGCTGTCCACGCTGCAGCGGCTCAAGGTGGGTGTGGGTGCGTGTCTGTTGGGGGAGGGGGGTTCAGTGCTCTTGCGAGAGTGGACCCAAACACCAAGTCGTCCGGTTGCAGTTTTCGCACAACCAGGTTGAAGTTTCTGGCAAATTGTGTTATATTCTCACATGTTTCCAGGAAAAATACAGTTTAGCCTTCTTCGTGAGGTGTGTGTGTGTGTGTGTGTGTTTGAAAATGCATATGTATATGTACATGTATATGTATATGTATATATATGTATGTATATATGTATATGTATATGTATATGTATATGTATATGTATATGTATATGTATATGTATATGTATATGTATATGTATATGTATATGTATATGTATATGTATATGTATATGTATATGTATATGTATATGTATATGTATATGTATATGTATATGTATATGTATATGTATATGTATTGTATATGTATATGTATATGTATATGTATATGTATATGTATAATGTATATGTATATGTATATGATATTATATGTATATGTATATGTATATGTATATGTATATGTATATGTATATGTATATGTATATGTATATGTATATGTATATGTATATGTATCTGTATATGTATATAATTGACCTAAAGCGTGGTTCCGCATATAATCCTGCTGGCGCTGTTGGCGAGGTTGATGCGAGTGCTTGCGCCCATCCTGCTGCTAATCGACTGGCTTTGGTGGGCGGTTTCTGATGGCTGCCCGCGGGGAATGTGTTGCCAGGCGCTCAACCTGGAGGGCTTCATGGAGGACCTGACTCCCGTCACGTCGCTGACCACACTGCACCACCTGGGCCTGCGCTCCTGCCTGATGGTGGACGGGGAGTTCCTGGACCTGCTGGGCCAGCGCCTGCCCGCGCTCGCCATCCTGGACCTGGCGGACTGCCCCGCCACGAGCCCGGAGGACCTGCTCACGCTGCTGGCCCGCATGCCGGTGCTCTGGGCGCTCGGGGTGTCGGGCGACGCGCTGAGCACCGCCGTGGTGGGCGCACTTGCGGCCATGCCGTGCCTGGCGCACCTGTACGTGGACCGCCCCAGCCAGGCGCGCCTCTGCGGCGTCACCTGCCGCGAGTACGCCGACAGCGACCAGTCGCGCAACGGCTGCGCCAACCTGGTGCGGCAGTACCTGGCCACCGAGCTTCCGGGCCGCCTGCGCGAGTACGGCATGTTCTACCGGAACGGCTACGTGGACTTCCCCGACTGGGACGGCTGGTGGCTGTGCCCAGAGGACAGCGACGTGCTGTCGGACCGTGAGTTCTCCGACTCGGACTCGTCGCTGTTGGACTCGGAGGCGGGTGGGCTGTCAGACCTGGACGAGGACGGTGATGACAGCGATGAGGGGAATGAGCCTCTCAGCGACGACGACCTATTTGGTGATGACGATTCTGAGGAGGACGTGGATGATGGGTGGGATTATGATTCGGATGGGGATGAGGAAGATGAGGAGGGCTAGCTGGGGTGCAGCTGGTGGCTTCGCAATGATGGATAGATAGGATGGCTGGCTGGCAGCTGCTAGGCAACGGGACCTGGACCGCCAAATCGACGCCCCGCGAGGCAGTGGTTTGGCTAGCAGGCACCCCCGCCAGCTGGAAACGTTCCTGCAGTACTCCGTATGGATTAGTGTGATGGCCATAATTTTGCACTGTTATATGCGTTCACCCGTTCACGGCAGCGCAGCAGCTAGTCAGGAATGTCTTTGCGAACAGGCGGACTTTAAAATATTAATAATCCTTACACAGTTTTTATTCGCCGCTTCAAAAGGAGTGACTTGCTACTCTACTATATAAATTGAATATTATGATGTGTGTGTCTGACACTGGAGCTGTGGCTCTTCCCATGCCAAAAGACAGCTACTCTATCTCAGCATTGTTTTGAGGCTGTGTCCAGAAATACAGGGTACAGGGTAGCGCTGCCATGGGAGTACATGGTAGCGGACGTGGAGCCGCTGGCGAAAAGAATGCTCCGTGCTACACTTCTTGCACGATGACTACGACTTACCGCACGAAATAGTTTGTTTGAGCAGCGTACGGCAGGAGCGCGGCTCGTCACTGGTGAGCGGAGGTGGAGATTATGGACAGCGCGGTGCTCCACACAACGGACACGACGTTCACGAAGAGCGCGCGTTGCTCCGGCGGGCAGAAGCGAAAGTTGACGAGGTGGGCGGCAGGCCAGAGGCAGTAGCTTGCCTTGAGCGTCGGCAGGAAGCCCGCGCCCACGGCGGCCGCTACCCCCGCGGGGTGCCCGCTCAGCAGCTCCATGAGGGTGAAGAACACCACGGTCCCCACGGGAGCGAAGCCCAGCTGGTCGGCGGCAGTCTTGGTGAGCACCGCCCGTACGGACGTCGGGGCGGACGGGCACACGCGGGCGTCGAGAAACTGGTAGAAGTGGTGCAGAGCAGGGCCTTGGAAGAGCACGCCGAAAGCGAACATGTGGGCGGTGCGCGTGGGGTCGTGGAAGCCGCCCGACACCAGCTGCGCCAGCACGTCGCCGGTGGCCAGACCGCTAGCGATCACCACTGATTTTGTCGCCATCGGATGGGTGTCCAGGCCATCGGCGTACAGGTGCGCGACACGGCTCAGCGGGTTATTCGTTGGGCTGCGGGCGGGGGACGATACGGCCTGAGACTCGGTGCTTTGCCGGCAGAAGCCGCGCGAGCTCGTGGATACCGCCGTGACCGCCGCGTCTCGCCGCCTCGACCGGTCAGTGCGGCAAAATCTCCGGCTTGAACTTGCAGTGCTGCTGAGTCGTACATGTTTGCCAGATGAGAAAGGCGTGCGGGATGTAGAATAGGCGCCGTCAATGCCGGCGAGGCGGGCTACAATTGCGGCCATTTTGGTGTCGTTTTGGCGCCTGTGGATGAGGCGCGCGTGCGTGTTCGAGAGTACCTATCGTGCAGCAAGGATCGCTTGGCACTAAAGGCTGGGCTTTGCGGATGGCACAGGTACGTTACGCGTATGCCTGTGAAGGTGGCGGCAAGGTGGCGAGATAACAATCGAAGCTGTCTGTAGCAGCGCCTAGTGGGTGATTGCGTGGACGGTGGGCCTGAGCGTAGTCGAAACTGTCCACCGGGCACGTTTTTATCTATTACGCTGCGCTGACGAGTGCTGATGATCTGAAAAGGGCTGACGACATTCGTTCGGCGCTGCTGCGACGGCGAGCGCAATTGCGGTCGGAGGCCAGCTGTTGTCGTCATGATGCCCAGCCCGACAACTGTAGTCAATACGACAATACGTGACTCTTGCGACACGTGCAGCAGATATGGCGACTAGTCACTGCTAGTCACTGTAACCAAAAAGTTCACTAATAGTCACTGCTACGCGCGGGTACGTGTGTTAAGGATTATTCAATACGTATATCATCATGTCATCGGAACACACCGGCAAGAGAGGGTATCAATTTTTAAACAGTGTCTTTGGATTAGCGAATAATACAGCAGAACAGGGTGCCGCCGGATTAAAAGAGCTGTAACACAGTACGTATGACACACCATGTTGCAATATACTGCGCTGAGTCGTCGCGTGCCCATACTTATGGGTCTCTTCTGCAGGTACGGGTTATAAATCCGTTTACGACGGTAGATTCTCGACACACTCGAGGAATGACGACATGTCGGATTATGATTACCACGCAGGCTGGCATGATTTTGCGCGCAATAACTCCATCCAACTAAGGCGATCTAACATGACTAATCCTTTACTCCGGGTAAAATGCTGTACCAGCTTGCTGATGTGTTGATTTTCTAGTACAGGTACTACTTTTTGTAGTACGTGGATTTGTTACGGCCCTTTTTGTAATTCACACCAGTACACGATGCGGGATTGTGAGGGTATATCCTATACCCTCACTAACCCTAGATTACCATAACCATGTTAATGCGCGTAGCGCGCGCGCCCGATGTCGGGCTGCGCCCGCGCCCTGTCGGCCGCACTGCGGCTGCTGATATATCAGCACGGCGCCACGCCGACTGTAATCATAATACTCTCACCCTCACAACCTCGGAGTAGCACAGATTCTCGCCACCATAATCGCATTCCCTCACAGGGATCGTGCGGGGGGATGCGGGCCGCTTTTTGGCGGCCAACTGCTGTGTGCATCTCAATATGTTCTTTGATCAGTGATTTAACATATAACTGCGCACTAAAGGCAGAACCAGAAGCAATTGTGAAGGTTGCCAGCAAAAATGCGGAGAGATATACAAGATAAATATAAGGAGAGATAAAACGAGTCAGAGACATAAGGTTTGTATACCCTTAAATTTAAAACCAACTACTCAAGGGTCAAGCTGGAGGCCAAGGAGCCAAGAACCAAGGAAGAGCCACGATGCGGGATCGTGCGGGGGGATGCGGGCCGCTTTTTGGCGGCTTATGGCTATGTTCAACTGAATAGATTCTTATATCAGTGATTTAACGTATAAATGTACGCACTGAAATCAGAACTAAGTAAAAGCAATTGTGAAAGGTTGTCAGCAAAAGATGTACAACGAGAGATACAAGATAAATATGGGGAGAGACATAAAAGAGATATAAGACTTGTATATCATGAAGCCTGAAACCAAATTAAGGGTCAAGCTGGAGGCCAGGGAGCCAAGAACCAGGTAACAACCACGCGGGAACCAGGAAGCCACCGAGTCGCCAAGGAACCAAAGGGTCCAGGGAAACACTGAAAGCCAATAAGCAACGCAAGCCAAAAAAACCCGTTATCTTTTAGCGGGCCAAGTAAGACAGTGGTTTGGACAACTTAAGGGGGAAACGGCATGCATGCCTCCTTACACTGGTCCAGCTCTAGGGCACACACCCTCTAACCCAAGCCATGGTATGTGTACATGTACTGCTGGGTCGGTGGCAGTTGAGCCGGCCGGGTAGGTGCGCGGCCGGCGCCGCTACAGTTGGTGGTCAGAGTTGGTGGAAAACCCAGCCAGACACTACTTTTGGACAGTAGCACCACCAAGTGGCATGTGCCGCCCTCCTACTCGCCATCTCCGCTCACATGACGTCGGGAGTCGTCCCCTGGCCCGCCCGTAGGCTCTGCCACGCCGCGGGACGGTGTCGGCTGGCCACTCGCGGCACCGGATGTGCCGATGTAGGGGCTGTCCGGAGGTACGGCAGCGCCTATTTCCACCTCGTAGCCGATCTTGCCGCCCGAAACTCCCTCAGCAGTGCGCCGAGTAGCGCATCCAAACCCACTTCCGTAGCACTTTCCCCGACTGCCTGCTCGTTGGGGCAGTTGGTGATGTCGCGTAGCGCCGTGCGGGCCCGTTTCGGGGTGGGCCTGGCCGATGGAGTAGTCGCAACACGTGTGCCGCTAGCCGCGTGTAAGGCTTTTTTAGCAATCGCTAGCTGCACAAGCTCCTCACCGACGGTCTCGTGCGCCATGTCGCTCAGGTCGCCCAACACGCACTCTTCAAGCTCCAGGTCGTCGTCAGCCTGCTCAGTGAAGGTGCCCACATCGACGGACAGTTTCGGGTTGACCGACGCCGGGTCGGGCAGTGCGTCCCTGCCAGCTGTCTCCGGCGCATAGGTGTAGGTGTCGTGCGCCTGCTGAATAACACCTTGTGCCCCGTCCACCTTGGTTGCCAAGGCATGCAGCTTGTCACACGCATGGCTCGCTAACTTGTGGAACTTTGTGCACGCAATGACGTCCGCCTCCAAACTGGCGATGGCCGTGCGAACATGGCCGACCTTGCCCTCCCCTGCCAAGCTGCGGGCACGCTCCACAGTCGCCTGTGCCTTGGCCTCGCGCCGCAGGGTTGTGTTCTTCTGGTCGGCGATGCCGGTGCAGGCGTCCTTGAAGGCCTTCATGGCGGCCCTCAGCCCATGGACGGTTGCCGTCAAGGCAACCTTCAGGTCGGGGCCGTTGAGCCGAAGCGCCTTCTTAGCCTTCTGAAGCATGACGTGCTCCGCGCAAGTGAAGATCTGCGCGCGCGCTGACTCTCGGCCCTCCCCTTCCTGCCCACGTTGACAGGATCAAGCCGTAGGACGTCCGCCTCGCAAGGCTGCCAGTCACGTAAGCCAATCAAGGCCTCTATATTGCGCTTGGCTTGCTCTGTCTGGAGTATGAGAGGCTTGCTCTGTCTGGAGTATGAGTGGCGTATGAGGCAGCGCCGCGCGGCTGTCTCCAAGGGGCCCTCGTCATGGCCGTCTGATTCGGCCATTAACTCCTCTGCCTGGCATGTTGTCATGTCCAGCTCGCCTTGGCATCGTTGCTCCCGTGGCATCCGGCTGGAGGCGTCGTTGCTCCCGTGACTAGACGGCGGCGTCGGGTCAGGCTCCCGTGGCATCGTGGCATCCGGGTGGCTCCCGTGGCATCGTGGCATCCGGCTGGAGGCGTCGTTGCTCCCGTGACTAGACGGTGGCGTCGGGTCAGGCGGCTCATGCTCATGCTGGGGCCCCTGAGGCACATCTTGGACATACGCCAGCCCCCTCACCCGCTCGTAGTCCGTTGGGTGACTGCCTGTATCTAGGAATGCGGCCACAACATTAGATGCCCGCAATGCCTTGCTGAAGATGTTTTAGGGCCGTCCCGTGGGCGACCGCCCGTGACACTCGTACGTAGTGCTAGTGGCAAGTCTTGTCTGGCAATAGCCTGGTACACGAGTGATGAGCTCGTTGATCTTGTACATGATGTCGTTGTCGTTGAGGCTTTGTCCCACTGAGTGATGCACGAGGATAGCCATCTCCAGGGCTGTCTCTTACTTTCTGGTCAGGCCGCTGCGGCGGTCCTCTCCCTTGTGCTTGGGTGTGCGGGTGCATACATCCTCCAGGGCGCGGCGGTAGGTGACCCAAGGGATGCCAAACTTGGCTGCGATTGCGCTGAGTCCATGTCCCCTCTGACTAGCCTTCCCTGAGTCCTTGAGAGCGCGCCCTGCCTTGTTAACCTCTGCGAGGTAGAACCGGTTGTAGGCCTTGTAGCCGCCACGGTTGGGAAGAGAGCCCTTGCCCATACTGGTGACGGCGCGTGCGGTGGGCGTAGTCGTGTGAGGTACTCGGTAGTCGCGACTGGTCGGAGGGCCGCGCCGAGGGAGAAAATCAGAAAATGAATTTAAAAAATGTTGGAAAGCGCGCACGATGTCGCAAGCACCACGCGACAAATGGCACGCACCAAGCGGTCTAGGGGTCGACGGCAGCCAGTCTAGGGACGTGGGAGGTGGGTGGAGTAGCCGTGGGGGGGCGGTCGAGGCGACTCAAAAGGGGCGGTGCGGTCGAACAGTGCTTTCGCACCGCGGCGATTTGGCTGACTTGGTCAACATGCACCCATCAATCGCCGGCTGGTGCGGACCCATGTAACATCACACCATCATGCCCACTGGTGCGTTACAAGCCCTACCCATGCGGGTTAAGCAGCCGGGCTCGCGCCCTTGAAAGACTTAGGGTGCCCTGGCTAGAAGTGGGTTTAGTGTGTTTTTGTCCAAAATTGGTCTTGTCCAAAAATAGGGTTTTCACTCGCTACTACTGCTTTAAATAACTACAAGCGGTGGATTTGTTACTGGCTTCTTGTAATTCACACCAGTACCCGATGATGACCAGGAATAGTTATTGCTAAATCGGGATGAATTTTAATAAAGGAACTGGGCTGTATGATCGGCCAAAAACGTGTCTTGGCTTGGTTACAGCATTTCTATGTCAGGATGACCCTGTCGACAACCCGTAAGGGCATAAAGCACGAAGCGAGGGAGGGAGGGGCGGACGCGGCCCGACACATGGTAGGCGAGGCGCGAAGATGGGGACAGCAGAAAGTCCGCTAGTTCTTTATTGAATCATATCTCGCGCGGGGTCGACTCACAGCGATGTGCTGGAGTTTACCGTGCTCTTTGCTTGTCGGTTGTCACGGCAGTTATCTACGATTTTACGCATGATGCAAGTATCGTAGCGGGTCCGCGGTGTCGCGGCACACGCCCGTACTTGTTAGGAAGTATAGCTGTGCGCGCTGCATGCGCGTCACGTGGATTAACGTGTCGCAGGCGAATGCACGCAATCCGCGCCATGCGGCAGGACACCCCAACTATTGGTATTAAACATTTCATCAAAGGGCGTTAGTAGGGGGCTGTCACGCTGCTGTGTGGTGTGCCAAGCTCTATCTTGGGGCACGACGCAGGATGGCGCCGGCCGACCCGAGGGGCAGACGAGGGGCGGTCAAGAAGCCGGGGCCGTGCACCGGGCCCGAAGTGGGAGCCGAAAGACGACCACTGGCTACTTGAAAGGACCGACGTCGTCGCGCACACCGAGGCGGCCGGGCGCGACGAAGAGGTCCGAGGAGGTTGCCTGCCCGAATGGGGAGACAACCACCTCGAATGCTATTCCCGACAGCCGCTGGTGTCAGCTCATGTCCGGCCAATAGAGCACGATGGCGGTGACCGCCACGCCGGAGGTGATGATGTGATCGTCGATGAGGCCCCATGAGCGGGGTTGCACCAATTGTTCTCGCGACGCCAAGTGTCGTCGGGAACGCGCAGCATGTCGGTGGCCTCACCGTGGGGTTGCGCCAGCGGGAGTTTTGGTGCGGGAGCCGCGCGTTCTCCATCGCAGCGAAGCGGTCGATGGTGTGGCGGTCCCAGCCAGATGTTGTCGAGGTGGCTGAAGTGGCGAAGGTTGAACGCCCGATCGTCGTAGTTAATCTCGCATCTGCTGAGGTGGTCGGCACAAATGTTTGTTGTGGCGAGTCTTGACGTATTAGCGCGCGCGAATGGAGATGTCGTTGGTGGTGAGGAGGATGAATCACAGCTTTCCGCAGCTCTGGCATGAGTAGTGGAGTCTCAGAGGTGAGGTTTGTCAGGTTGCGGATCGCCCCAATGTTGTCCTCGTGGACTAGTACTTGTCAACCCCGCATCCCGGGGAGGAAGGTAAGCACGGCGCACCGGACAGCCTTGAGCTCCTTGTAGGACTGTAGGTGATGTTCAGCTCGCGGTCGCCATCGAACTAGAAGCCATGCGCTTCGGTGGTCTCGTTGACGACGGCTCTCCACCCGTAGCCGGAGCTGTCGACGTGCATGTAGACGATCTCGACGGGCTTGTCGATGGGACGGCGGCCGTTATTGTGTTTCGCGACTGCGGCCCACCACTCGAGGTCACGCCGGAGCCAGTGCATCATCTTGATGCGCCCGCTCTACGAGCCCTTGGTGCGGAGCACGTCGTACCGCTCGGGGAGGTATAGTACCGGGCCGGCTTGATGGCAAGGAAGCGGAACTCGGCTCGGGCAGCCAGGGACCACGGCGCACCGGCCCGCCCGGTGTAAAAAAACGGCGCTACATCAGGCGTATGGTGTTTCATGCATGTAATCGTGCATAAACCGCCTCCATCCCACCCCAGAATCGGCCATTAGCAGTGCATATGCCGCGAATGAGAACCTCAAGACCACCACCCATCGCCCCCTAGGGGATAGGGTGGGATATAGGCCGTGTCGGGTGGTGATTTGGGATTCACGACAGGTCAAGAATCGTGCGATTATTCGGCGCAAGTCCAATAACCTCCGCCCGTAAACCACATTTCCGCTTTTTTCCGAGATTATCACGGCTTCCCATCATCCCCCCGGCCCCCAAGGCACATGCATGCCACCCCACCTAGAGGTATCGGTCTCTATCGCGAGAATATGGGTGTGTGCACAACCTGCGGGTGTGGTGCGGTGGGTGGCGTGTCGACCGCGCATCTACTACGGGTGGTGGTTACTTGACTGTGGTCCGATTCAGCCCATTTCTCTTCTATTTCGGCTCAGATTTGGGATAGTGCACGATGGGGCACCCAGCACATACCACTTCAGAGATATATTTTTGGCTAGGTTGCGTCCACATGAGCTAAGCCAC
Source organism: Tetraselmis striata (assembly GCA_006384855.1). Taxonomy (NCBI): domain Eukaryota; kingdom Viridiplantae; phylum Chlorophyta; class Chlorodendrophyceae; order Chlorodendrales; family Chlorodendraceae; genus Tetraselmis; species Tetraselmis striata. The sequence continues at coordinate 64,000 of VCJN01001854.1, forward strand.
AATTGTTTGAGAGTTATTAGGCTGGCTAGACATCAAAAGAAGGTCGGGTGGGAGTCGGTGAGCGAGGGGGTAACAGTAATGCAACCTATTTTGCACCGAGGCCCGCGGTGCATTGTGGTTAGGTATAAATTAGGGTTTGGGGGCAGCAGCGGGATTGAAAGCTAATATGAATGGCAGTTGGTTCATTTTGTGCCAAGTCGGGGAAACCAATTCCGTCCAAACAGGGACAAATCAAAAGAGTGAAGGAAACGGGATGGTTACAAGAAGTTTGCGCCACCGGGGGCTGAAACTCTGTCCAAACTGGGACAAAAAAAAAGTGCGGGGGCCGTGATGGCTACAAGTAGTTTGTGCCGTCCGGGGCTGAAAGTCTGTCAAAGCCGGGACAAAACATATGAGCGGCTAATTTTGCGGAATTGTACTACATATCATCATCTTCGATCACATAATCCCTTCGGCGCTCTGCCGCCTCTTGCCTCCTCTTCTCCGCCGCAACACGCTCTGCGAACTCCTCTCCCACGGTCATTGGAAGGGGTAGACCCGGCCACTTCTCGAAGTCACCTGGACGCAGTCTTTGAGTCTCGTCCCATGGCTTCTCTTTGAACCATGAGGTCATCCTGGACTTCATCCTTTGCGTCTTCTGGTTGTCAATGAGGATCGTCTTCAAGTTCCTATGTGTGAACGAGTAGATCGGATGCAGAAGGTCCCACCACACGGAAAAGGCCGCAGCGACCTGGAAAAGGCGTGGCAAACCGCACAAGGCGTTAACTTTTTTATGTTGATCCCATTAAGACACTCACCCGGGTTGCACCCCTCACGCACCGCGGGTGTCCCGCCCGGTTCCGGCTGTGACGTCGACGATTGTTGTCCCGTCTGTTGCCGCCATCAGTTGACACAAGCTGGGAGAAGTGCCTGACGCTTCCTTGGAAGCTTGTTGAAGCCGTCCCCCTATCGTACGCGAAGGCCATCCACGACGCGTCGGGAAGTCGCGAGGTGTTCAACGAGGACGGCACCATGGTCAGAAAGAAATGGTACGGTAAAAGCGTCCAAGTCGTGAAGACATATGCGCAAACTGGGTGGCAAATAAGCCAGCCACGAAACAACTGCGTCCACGTCATGTCAACCACCCCAGCGCAACGCAAACCCGGCGGAGTCGTCAAGTTTAACGCAGCCACGAAGAAGGGCTTGCTTGAGTTGGGGATGCTCAACGAAAAAACTATTAGCAACGTCTTGTGGCTAGCTAGCCGGTGGATGTAATCATCATAATAAATATTGATTTGCCTCATCTTGTCACATTTTGGACAAAATGCTCCAAAACCAACATTGGATATGCGTCGCGGCTTGCCTGCATGCTGATGAATGCTGCACTGCACCCAAGGTCTACAAACCCAAGCTACATCACCAGTGAGTCTTACGTACTGATAGTAGACCCGGGAACTAGGGTATAAACAAACCCTACGGTGCAAAATGAATTCCACGGTGCAAAATAGGTTAAATTACTGTTGGGTGTCGAGATGGCAGAAAATCTGGGTCGGTAGGGCCTACCGGGCCGGCATCGACCGAGATTATTGATCGTAACCCGACCACCAAACGCGCGGCAGCCCTCCGTATGGGTCCATCCTAGTATTGCTCTTAGGCGTTGTTGGCCGCTGAATAATTCCGCCTCTCTCATAGGAGGGATTGAGTCCGAGGGGGTGTTTCTGCTGAAAACGCGAGTTGTCAGAGCGGGCGTATCAAATAAGCTGCGGGGACACGAGGGGCACCGTCCATGTAGCCCCCGACATGCAGCACAATGTTTGTATAAAGCATACTTATGAGGTAGGCTACATACCTAGCCTATTTCCGGGGCAGGTGATGCCCGTTCGGGTTGGGCATGAGGCCGTGAGCAGGGGCCCCCTCCGAGAGCCGAACGGCCACTGCCCCTCCGTAGCTAACGCAAGCATGACGCCGTTTTCGCGCACCAGAGCCTCAAGACAGATAGAGTTGGAATGGAGCAGCGCACACCTTTGTTCCAAGTTGGCACTCTGAAGAGGTCACTCGCCTTCTGGCGTTCTATATGCCGCCCTCGCTCATGGGTCCGGCGATGGGTCGCGGATGGTTTTCTCTTCGCTGGAAGACTGCCCCTCCTGCCCCAGCCCAGTTCCCCAACCTCAAAACGGCCCTCTAGAATTCAGAATTTGTGGATGAGTTTGATGCTGAGATGCCGGTGCCTGATAGACCTCGGAAAAATTACGTTTAGACGGCGCTACCGTAGTCATGTAGGGTAGTCCTGCGCTGTCCAAGGGCGGCGGGCGGGAGTGATGAGGGACGTGTCACAGCGTACAACGTTTCAGCGTACGCATGCGCGCGTACAGGGACTTGCTTACTGTGAGGATGTATCCTATACCCTCACTAACCCTAATCAACCATAGCACACATTAAGGCGCGTAGCGCGCGCACCACTTGTAGTGGCTGCGCCTGCGCCCTGTCGTCCGCACTGCGCCCGTTGATATATCAGCGCGGCGCCCTGCCGGACTGTAATCACACAATACTCTCACCCTCACAACCTCGGAGTAGCACAGACTCTTGCCACCATAAGCGCATTCCCTCACATTTGGTGCTTCTACCTACTCCTTCGCTCTCTCGCGAGCCTTTCGCAGTCACACTGTAGCTTTCTATCGTATCATATCTGCGGGCGTCGAAGATTACCCCGCCGCAAACGTGGTCGGCAATTACCCCGCCGAGACCTGTCATAGGCGACTACCCCGCCGATTCGCGACTGCCCTTCTAGAAGGCAGCACGGAATACTATAACCTGTCCTTGCCGTGGACTCCACCTTACCGTAACTTCACCTTCTTCTCCGACAGCCGATTACTATATACCTGCAGCTTCAGCGCCAACTGAGCGCCTCATATGCGCCTGTAGCGTAGCTACCGCGGGCGCCGGCAATTACCCCGCCGGAAGACTGTAACGGGCTTTTCCGAAAGCCATCGATTCAGAACGATCCTGCCAAGAGGCAGTATTGGACAGTCGAAACTTCTCGACGACTGAATCCACAACCATAACTCCGCTCTTTCTATCAGCGGAAGCTTATCATATACCCGCCACACGAACTTGGCGCTACCATCAACTTTATTTTCTCGCCCGGAGCATGGACGAGATTACCGGGGCGCTACGCTACCTGCAGCACCGCCGTCTCGTAAAATACTCTGCCGAAAGGCAGAACCATATATTCGAACCCTCTCGACTACTGAGTCGGAAACACCGTAATACCATAATAACATAACTCCGCCCTCTCAGAAGGCGGAAGCATACCATATGCGCCTGTGCGGTAGCCACCGCGGGCGCCGGCGATTACCCCGCCGCAAACCATAGTCGGCAGTTTTCCTGCCGTATGCCGTTTCAAAAAAAAAAAAAAAAAAAAACACCATGCCAAGAGGCGGCACCATATTCTCAAACCTTCTCGGCCACCGAGTCGAGTGAATCATAACTCCGCCCTTTCATAAGGCGGAAGCATACTATATTCTGCGCCACCTCGGCGCTACTTTCAGCCCGGAGTTTGGACATTACCGGGACGCGCGACGCTGCCTGTAGAACTCGGAGCGTCATTATTCTTTTTTTGTATGAATCGAATTGAGGTAAGCGGCCTATTAGGTAAGCCACTTCCACTCCAACCTTACCTTATCTTCTTTGCCAAAAAATATGAATAACATAACAACCATCGAACGTCAGTATATCATTGTCGGAACCATACATCACTGTTGCGTCGCTTACGATATTCAAACCATATTGAGCCCGAAGAGGCCTGTGACGATATCCAAACCATATTGAGCCCGAAGAGGCCTGAAATCAAACCATATCCAGCAGGTTGAATCCTGACTGTAATGACTATATTTCGAACAATATCGCCGCCTCAATGGCAGCTGCGGACGAAACGATAATCAGTCGCCCAATGGGGTCAACGATATATCCTCAATGAATGAGGACAAACCATAACTTGCAGGACGAAACGATAATCAGTCGCCCAATGGGGTCGACAACGATATCTCCTCAATGAATGAGGACAAACCATAACTTGCAGGACAAAACGATAATCAGTCGCCCAATGGGGTCGACAACGATGTCTCCTCAATGAATGAGGACAAACCATAACTTGCAGAACGAAACGATAATCAGTCGCCCAAGGGGATCGACAACGATATCTCCTCAATGAATGTGAGGACAAACCATAACTGGAAAATGTTGTTGACATTGTAAA